>JABXWE010000282.1:0-54552 GCA_014611495.1 Limonius californicus | reverse complement strand
ATATATATATATATATATATATATATATATATATATGCATTCGTCATAACGTCATGTCTGCGGCATCCATTAATGTATGATTTTTGTGTTTCATAACCTTCCCTATGTCTGTCCTCCATTTCAGTTTCGTTCTTCCCCTTCTCCTCCTACCGGCCGGCGACCGGTTCATAATACTCCTCGGCCATTGTTCTTCTGTCATCTGTCCTCAATACATGCCCCTACCATTTTAAAATTTTACTCTCCATTCTTTCTACCACTGTCTGATGCACTCCTACCCTATTTCTTATTTCTTCCTTCTTAACTCACTGGATTGTAGAAGTTCGAGCGGAGCGTCTCCAATAATCCATTTCTGTGATAGTATCATTGTTTTCTTTTTTGATTATGAGTCTACGTCTCGCATGTATAGGTCAAGATGTTTTCTACAATCGCTGAGTACAACCTTTTCTTTGTGTTTATGCTTACATCACAACTCTAGAGAATTCCATTTACACATCCTATTGCTTTCCTTGCTTGTCCTACTATTGTTTTAACATCGGTGGTGCAGTTACCAGAGCTGTTTAATGTAGTCCAAATCTATTTAAATTTTAGGCAGTTTCCAATTCTCATGTTGTTTTCTAGTCTACAGGTGGCGTCCTATGCTCATACGCTGGGTCTTCTGAAGATTCATTTTTAAACCCCATTTGTGATTACGACCTGGTCGTCCGCAACCAAAAGCGAATGCTTTGTCTTTGTATTTCAATCTCAATTCCTCGACGTTTCAAATGTCTAAAGCTTTTTTCATGTAGATCTTGCATCCCCGTTTGAGCCCTTTCGTGTTTATGAAGCGTTTGGATGCTGTATTTCTAATTTTTATTTGTGCCTTATTGTCTGCATATAATCTACATACACAGCTCGTAGGTTGTTGTGGTATGTCCTTCATAGCTTCCCATAATAGTTTAGTCGGGACTGTATCATATGCCTTTTCCAGGTCTACAAATAACAAATGAATTTCCCTATTTTTGCTTTCATATTCTTCTATAATTTGATGGAGACAGAATATATTGGCGAAGCTTCTCTTTTCAGTAGTACAACCTGGTTGATCTTTGGATATTTGGACTTTTATTATCCGCTCAATTCCGTTCTTCAAAACTTTACTAAAAATTATTCCTACTGAATTTATGATCTCAAGCCTCTACAATTTTCGCATTTTGTTTTATCCCCTTTTTTATATATCGAGCTTATATATGCTGACCTCCATTATTGTGGTGGCTGCTCTTCTTCTAGTGTTTGATTAAACATATCCGTTAATAATGTTATTACATTGTTATCTGCGTATTTAATAAGTTCCATTTTTATCATACCCAGAACAGGAGCTCTTCCGTTCTTAGACGTTCGTATATCTCACTACACATAGGTATCATGTCAGAATAATGTTTAGAACTAGAAATATTTTGAGATTATCTCTTTTTAATCTGTAATTTGGTATAAAGTCATGTGTTTTGAACATTAATCTGATATGCTAGTATAATGGATTACTCGAATTGAATGCTCATATTAGCTATATCGAAAACCGTTAAAGAAATGAAGTCACTTAATTTGGGAAAACTACGATTCTAATAATGTTTAATATTTAAAGAGCAAGTTATTATTGAAAAATTTGTAAGCTATCAAAGTTTCCTAGAGCAGGTTTTAGTTAAACTACACATTGAGCATCCAAAACAATCAAACAGCAAATTTTATGTAGTGGTTTTTGTAATGATAAGTTGTTTATGCACAATTTTGCCCGATATTAATTGCCCAATTGTAACTAAAACACGAAGGTCACCCTATTTTAAAAAGATCTAGGTTAGTCAGATCAAATTTTATGGATGTAACTATAAAAAGTGTTACTTTAAGCAGGTTCATTCTTTAAATTGTTTAAACTTGCCTAACAGCATTTTTTGATATTTTTACTGGTCCCCCTCCATGGCCGTCAGTCCTGGGACTGGTTTGTCGCAGCTTTCCATTTTCCCCTATTTAAGGCCTTTCTCTTCATTTCCTCATAGCTGTTGCTTCCCGAGTCTTGTATTATTTGTTTTATAAATTGAAGACGGGGGCGTCCTTTTGGGTTTTTACCGTTTACTTTCCCCTCGATAATTGTTTTCATTAATCCATTTCTTCTCAGGATATGGTCTATTGTTTGGGTCCTTCTCTACATTATGTGTCTCCATATTTTCCTCCTTTTTTACTGGTATCATTATCGAAATAATTATACCCTTCATAATAGTAGGTGTAGATTGTAGATTGTGTATACAGGGAGTGTTGTTACTGCCCCTTGACACTGTGGTCTCTTGGGCCTATGGCGCATCCCCTTCTGTCGCTAGTAGATCTGTTCCCTTTCTTAGGTTTCTGAGTTTGTTGATCAGACTGGCTTGTGGATCTATTTGAGTTTAGTGCCTACAAAGATTTGATATTTTCTACGAGCTGTGGCTTCGCATCGAAATATTATGCGGGAGGCTGTTTCCTCTTCCTCACCATACAGCCTGCATGTAACATCTTCGTTAAATAGCCCTATGTTGTAGAGGTGTCGTCTAAAGTTCCAGTGTCCAGTTAGTAGTCCTGCCACTACTCTTATTTGAGTCCTACTGAGTTGTAGCACTGTTTTGGTAAACTTGTGGGGGTGGTTGCCCATCATAGCTTTGCTTTGTCTTTGTCGAGGTGAGAGTTTCCAGTGTTCCAAACGTTTGGTTACGATCCATTCTTTAACTGCTCCTCTTACTGTCCGCTTAGTTAGACTGACAACAGACTTAGGTCCTGTGAATGGTGTTTCAGATCCTAGTTTTGCTAACTACTTTATCTGCGTTTTCATTTCCTTCTATGCCTTTGAGACTTGGCACCCACACGAGTTTTGCATTGTTACAGTTTGCCAGTGTTAGGAGACCACGAAAGCAGTTCTAGCTAAGTTGTGGCTTAATCTGGTTTCAATTCAGTGCTTTCAAAGCTGCCTGAGGTCAGAGATAAGAAGGATCGTTTCGTTTGTATAGCCGCTATCTTATCAGCTTGGAATATTGGGGCAGTTTGGCCCAGAGATATGGAGGTATCTTAGTGTACTGCCGTATACACCAACTCCGGTTCCGGTGCTCTTACGTTAACCGTCTATACCTATACCATATTAAGCTTTTATGCAAGTTTGGTGGTTCCCGTTGATCCCATTCTTCACAGTTTATCCGTACTTCGAAGAGTTTATGAAAAGAGTATTTTGTTAACATGTAGTCCGCTCCCATTTTTAATTTTGCGTCAGACTACATTTATTATTTTGGAGTGTCCTTATGTATGTTGGGTGCTTCTCCAATTACCCCTGCAGTTTAGACGATACGTTGCCTGAGTGCCTCGCCCTTGTTTATTATATCTAAAGGAGGGAGTTGCAGGAGAGCTACTAATGCTGTTGTCGGAGTGCTTCTGAATGCTCCAGTTATACAGAGACAAGCCAGTCTCTGAACACTAAGAAGCTGGTTTATTGTTTACCTTTAATTTACCTTGGGCCACCATACTAGTGAACCATAAGCTATTGTCGGTCTTATAACCGTTGTGTAGAGCCAATGGACCATTTTTGGTTTTAATCCCCATTTATTGCCAAACGCTCTTCTTGCCATCATCAAGGTTGTTTTTGCATTGTTAGTGGTTCTTTACAAAAGTTGGTTCCAAGTCAACTTGGTATCTAGAATCACACCCAAGTATAGTAGGTGTGAAACAGAATTAAAATTTGTTCCTAACGTTTAGTTTTTTCGAAAAATAAGTACATATTGTAGACTCCTTGTTGATTTGTTACAATTTAACAACTTTCTGCGATATCAAAGGTTATAAAATAATATAGATTACATTCCCCTAACCGCTAGCATTTACGAAAAACGTTAAATGCGAATAAACAGTTGTAGTAAAGCAAAATTTTTTAGTTACCACACACACACACACAGATACACACATGTATATATATATATATACATGTGTGTATCTGTGTGTGTGTGTGGTAACTAAAAATATATAAAGGATAATGACGGGAAAGTACGATCCTACCATTACAAAAATATGCTACCCAAAATGCATATCCCAAGGTTCAAATTTATATTAATGATATTATAAATCACAAATACCTGTTTAATATTCTGAACAGTTCATATGATAATGCGCCACCTTCCTGGTACCAAATATGCCGTCTAGTATTTAATTACACTTTTTCAACTAATGTGAAAAAATAATCAAATATTATTCCCCTCTTTTCTGCAGTCGAATAGATATTATTCAAGTTTGGTTTGAGATGAAAGAGTTTTAGTTAAGCAGTAAACTGTCAAACAGACATATCAGGTTCATAATAGCGTCAATAAAAACGTATATATAACAATACCTTCTAATGTGTACCTAGGGTTGCCTATTTTTAGAATGGTAGGGTGGTATCCTCTCGTAAATCATTCTGTGCGAAATTACATTTGCGGCATTACTTAATATTAACGATTTTTAATGTTCATGTTTGATGTAAAAATTACAGTGTATTATTTTATTATCATTGACATTAGCATAAGGAACCCATGTAACTGCAGAAAAATCCACTAATAAAAAATATACAGAATATTATGGATAGTAGGAACAGATCAGATATATTTTTTAGCCATTAATTTAAACTACTAGAGAATAGTATTATTGTTACGTCCATACCTAAGTTGGATATGGATATGTTTACAGTCAATCCTACCCCTTCGAGTATAACCGGAAGTTTTACAGCTATATATTTTTGTATTCTGTAATGTAAATACACGTATGTTAGGTTTACAATGATGCCAACTTGTATATTTCTCCTGCAACAAAATTACGTTGTAATAAATAAACAAACAATTTCGTGTGGCTTTGCGGTCCTTGTTGGATTACAAAATTTGATCAATACGTCCACTACTGTTTTTTAAAATAGCGATCTAAACATTTAAAGAAGTTAATGTTTATGTAGTTCAAGATCTTCTTCGCCAAAAACGAACTATACGGAATGATAAAAATGATGTGATCATAATTTTGTAAATCAAAACTCCGTAAAAAGCGTTGAACCTGCCACTTTATTCTAGCTAAAAGTTGCGCGAAAGAAAATTAATGGCAGGAAACGACACTTTTTGCTTTTCGGCCATAATTTAAATTTCTTTTTCGAATGTTAACATGACGGAACTTTACTGGAACTTCGCTGGCTTAATATGTCTTGCGGTTGACGAGTTCTCAGTGGTGAGTTTCGAATTTGTCTTATATTGGCTCACTAGCTTGTTAGGTATATACCTATATGTTATTTTACTAGACAAACTATTATAAAATACTGATAGATATTTATAGATCGTACAACTGAAAATCTGGCGGTCGGAGGAAGAATGGTATAGGCATCCAAAATGTAAAAAATACCTAAAAATTACTAATTATATAGTGATTCTAATTTCAAGTCAGAATTGTAGTTCTTATTAAGATAATATATTTTATCGATATTTAAATTTTGCTATGCTGTATCCTACAAGCCCGCCTTTTCTGTGTCATACTATTACGTTAAAGTGATGTAATCTACACGTCATTCCATGCACCGTTGGTCCAAAGTTTTAGTAGCGAATGTTCAACCTTAACGATGTGTTCCACGCAATTTTTCCAATGTTTATCAATTTCACAAGTAGCATCTCTGATAAGACCCAGAACATTGTCGCTTAACCCTGGAAAAGTATTTCTATTTCTGACGTGTGTTTTCAAAGTGCTGCACATCATTTCGATCGGATTAAATTCGCAAAAATAGGTGCGTAATCCCAAAACATTATGGCCTTTTGCAAGGGCAGTGTCATCAACGAAATATGATTTTTTTAAATTCTTTTTTCTATTAGTTTTACAAAGCTACGATTATATATGTTACTGTAAAAGCCCGAAATATGGGTAATCCTAGGTTTAACGCGTACACCCTAGGATTTACCAAAACCGAGAGGTAAATGTCCGAAATATTATTCAATTAGATGTAATTTCAGGCTTTTACCATTCGGACACGGTAAATTATAGAATTTACTAACTACTATTGACAAATGCCAGTTTTGAAACCACCGTCATTAGCAGGCCCTTAAAATCCATCGATTATGGAATAAGAGGTATTTATTACCACAACTAAAATGGACATAGAGCTGTAGGATAGATGTCCCTGTCTGGTGGGCAAGGACATCAACCATGTAATTGCACACGAAAATGTACCACAAAGAAGAACTTCAAACAAGCTTTGTAATTTGAAGTTTCATGGAAGCTTGTCCTGTAATAACGAAAGAATTTGCTGTCGAAGATATTTTTAACTGTTTAAATGCTAATTTTTTATTGCTTTTTTATGTTGCAGTTACTCATATACAATATGTATTTTGTTATTTTGTGTATCTTGAACTACTATGCAAGATTTCGATTTTGGTAATACATACTTCCTATTCCATAATCGAAGAATTTTATGAACTTGCTAATCACTGAGAACTGACAATAGTAGTTTGTAAATTCTAGGATTTACCGTGTCCGAATAGTAAAAGCCCGAAACTGCATTTAATTGTATAAAGTGTTGGCCATTTACCTGTCGATTTAGGTAAATCCTAGGATGTAAGCGTTAAAGCTAGGATTAATCATATTTTGGGTTTTTGCAGTAACATATATACTACCAGAAGCTACAATATTATTTTCTGAGACAATACCAGAATGAATTGGAAAATTTACCAATCTATTATAAAAATTCAATAATTTGAGTTGAAATGAAAAATCATGGTTTGAAACTGCGACGAATGCATCCAAGAAGTCCGTGGAAACATCGCCAGAAAACCTCAGATAATGTTGAAAATTCTGAGTTAGAAGGTAGGTAAAGATAGAAGAAAACAAATTAGTGGTTCCCAACGCTTCCGCACTGGTGTAACCAAAACTAAGTTTACCTAGCGAAACAGCTGAGTATAAATTAAAGTTCAAGTAGACGATGCACAAATCAAGTTGGATTAGCATTAACATTTTACATCCATGTTAAAGTTAAATTAAGTACTTACTGCATTGAAATCGTAAACTAAGATAACTAAAGTTAACTTGCACGTAAGCTCCATGCACATTTGAAGGCGTTCTCTCTGTCTTTGCAAAAGCGTTTGACGACTAAGACAAGGAAGAATGGATACGCATAGATTAATATTGTATTAGAGTTGCCGACAGACGATGAACGTTAAAATAAATCGCTGTGACATGCTCACCACCCTACCGAGGGGAATCCCAGAACAAGAGTTGATCTGTGCGTTACTCGGTACTGCTGCCAGGACATTAAACCAAAAGCCCGCCTTGTTTGTTAGAAACATTAATTTCCCTCTCCTTTGTACATGAAAAACTGGCGCGAATTAAAATTATAATAGCATACTTTAAAATATTTCGGGGGCAGTTTGAGACTTCAGCGATTTGTATATGTCATGAATCATTTACACTCAGTCTAGCGTGACGAATTAGCCTTGACTTACTAAATATTTATGGATGCAGAGAATAAATATCCTAGAAAACACCATACCATTAGCTGCGGCATATCATTCTCTTACTTATTTTGTTCAATTCCCAATATGTGTTGTAATATAATAGATTACTTTAATTAATGTTATATCTATATTTCCGATAAATGAACTACTGAACACTTTGGCTTTCTTATAAATAGACGTTTATATATATAAACGTACCGCAAATAACAGAAAAGCTAAAAACTATGACTAGAAGACAAATAACAATTGATGGAATTGATGCTATAAACGTTATTTCACATATCAATTTTATTTCCTCTGTAAAGCAATCCCACTTCCCCATTGCAGTTATACCTATGATATCGACCGCGCACTTTAGAGGGCATATAACATGCGCAGGTGGAAATGAACACTCGTAAAATTCAAGTACACTTCGCTTGTAAAATTTTTTATACCTATGCGTCCGTTTCCGTTTTTACGGTGTTGCGTTTGTGCAACTGGAAATCAAATGGCAACCTATCGAGCTTCCCTCCTGCCGCTGCAGTTCATAAACTTTCCGTGGAACTTATAATGTTTCCGGCAAAAGTTTTTATTTCTTCGGTTTTATATAGCGTGGAACTTTTTTGCGTTTTATTTTGATTTATGCAACCAACCTTAAACATTTAAGATAAGTACATGACTTCGCCTCTCCGGAAATTGACGAAATGATGCTTGTGAGAAACACGTAGGCATTTACTAAATGTTAACCTAATCGGGCAATTATATTCAAAACACAAATCCTTAGTCTTGATTTTAAGGAATCGGTATGATCCGCTAAATTTTCGATAACGAGGACCGTGAGGAATAAAGCGTGTGGGTTAAGCCATATAGTTTCTAACATTTACTTCAATTATTTAATAGTTAGCATAGTATAGTGCAGTTGCTTAAGTTCTTCTTAGATTAGAAAACTAAATATTTACTTGTGAATGCATAATATAACATCCGCGGGGATTACAATCATCCTATAAGTCCCTAGCGCCTAGTAAAAGTCGTAAAGGTTTGAATTACTTGACAAACTTGGACGTATGCTTCTCAAACACATTTAAAATTTTCAATAGAGCAGCACAAGCTATAGTTTACCATTGCAATGGAATACCATTTCATATATAAAAATTAAGAATATCAATGAAGAAGATCGTAAAACTACGGCTTGATATATGAAAAAGTGCACAATAGGCATAACGTACTGTTCTCCGCAATAACATAATAACTTTAGGCAGTATACGAAGAACACGAATTCGTACGCTTTGAAGAGATTCAAAAGTTAGATTAGAGATCAGTTGAACCAAATTAATTCAAAACTAAATGGTATCTGTACTAATTTGCTTCTAAACCTTTGTGTTGCATTATAATCAGCCATAAATTGCTATTTGTATGTACTGAAACTTTGCAATTCTTTTAAATGTAGCCAGTTTTTCTAAAATATGTATATTATACCGGTTCTGCAGTATTAGCTAAACACAGAATTGTTTACTAGTCACTATATTCACAATATTAATGTAGCAAAGTCAGCTCCACGGGAGCAGGAAGAAAAACTACCGCAAAAAAATCCCTGGACATAAAACCTCTGGATAAAAATCCCCCCCAACAAACTCCACTGGGATAAAAAACTCTCCGACAAAAAAAAACCTTAGAAAAAAATTTATGCGGTATCTTTAAACGATTAGTATTATTATTTTTATTATCATTATTATCAGTTGTTACTTCTTCTTCTTAAGGTGTCGTCGTCGTCACTGCAGCATGGCAACAATTACGGTGAAGTCTTCTCGGTTTCTCGCTGTTCTTATTAGCGTATGGGTGTCCATTCCGGTCCAATCCTTTAAATTTTTCAACCATGAGCACCTCCTTCTTCCTGGGCCTCTCCTTCCTTTTATCTTGCTTTCCAAAATAAGCTGTAGTAAATGGTATTTATTATTACGGTTGATATGCCCAAGGTAAGCGGGTTTCCTTTTCTTCACTGTTTGTGTCAACACTTTGTCTCCACCCATTCTTCTCAAAACGTCTGTATTAGTGACATGTTCAGTCCAAGATATCCGCAGCA
The DNA here is from genome assembly GCA_014611495.1 of Limonius californicus. Classification (NCBI taxonomy): domain Eukaryota; kingdom Metazoa; phylum Arthropoda; class Insecta; order Coleoptera; family Elateridae; genus Limonius; species Limonius californicus. Next base: position 45,009 of record JABXWE010000282.1, on the reverse strand, counting down.
TTCTTCTGAATATCAAAAACTCCAACGCTTGTAGTCTTTTTACTGTGTTGTCTTTGAGCATCCATGTTTCAACGTCATATAACAGTATTGAATATATGTAGCACCGAACGAAGCTAAAGCATGTTTCAAGATGGAGGCTAGGGTTAGTGAGTAACTTCTTCAACTTTATGAAGGATGTTCCTGCGATATCTAGTCCAGTTTTAGTTTCCAAATCCGGGTTGTAATTGTGTGTGAGCCAACAGACAAGATATTTAAATTGTGTTACTCTTTCGATTCGTTTTCCGTACATGTTAATTTTGATCGGAGCTTCAGGATTTCTGCTGAACACCATTACTTTAGTCTTTTTACTTTCCCATACCTTATAGGTATAGGGTAAGTATTGAATTCATGAAAATTTTCGAAATCGAGATTTTAACGGAAATATCCGTTTTGGGTCTCTAGGAACCCAAAAAAGTGGTTTTTAAAAAATGTCTGTCTGTGGGTGGGTATGTACGTATGTACGTACGTATGTATGTGACGCTCCTACAGCCGAAAGTATTGCTCAGATTTTGATGCGCTTTGGAATGCGGCGGTGTATCGAAAATTCATCGAAAAAATAAGCTTTTCAAAAAAATCCGAAACCGGAAGCGGAAGTTACGCATGTTTTTTTCGTATCACTTTTTTCGTGATTACAATTTTGAAACTTTTATCACGGATAACGATAGAGGGTCATAAGACAAATCTGCTAGTTTTTTGCCGAACTCGCTAGCTTTAAAATGAAGGGCGCTATGATTTTTTGAAGATTTTGAGTTTAACGCCCAATTACTCGAAAACGGATGAATCGATTCAAATGATTTTTATTTTCTGAATAGTATATGAAGGGTAAAATGAGGTGATATAAAAAGTTTTGTGAAAAATTATAAGGGGCCTAAATTACGAATTTTCAAAATTTTGGAAATTTTCAAAAAATTATTTCTCAAAAACTGCTCCAAGGAACTTTTTTAAACTCCATATGTCGATAGATCTCGCAAGTGGCTATCGATATATTTTTTGAAGAACTCCGTAATTTTCTTGTGGCGCCCTCTACGAAGCTTGGAAGTTTGAAACATCAAACTCCTTTAATTACTAAACGAAAAAAGATAGGAAGCTGGGGTTTTCACTGAATCGCTCAGTACGTAATGGAGCATATGAATATGCAAAGAAATATTACACTCGTGGATATATGTAAGCGCACCGGCCCCCTCCACCCCTTTTTTAGAAAAATATTTTTTTTATTCTAACGGTTGTTATTTGTTTGCGTCAAAGAATCTTTTTCGCGAAAATAAAAAAATCGATTTTTTATGCCCTACAAAATATAATTTCCAGGGACTTAGAAAATTTTACCTCGGTAGCAATAGCGATCGGTACTAGTTAGACCGCGCGACGTATATAGTAGAGAATGAAGTATGCCTGGTTGCATATTAAAAGGAAATTAAGGGTAAGTCTGTTCGTTACGAGGCAAGGTTTTAGGATAGCACTTGAACAACCGTTTTGAGGAAAATACCTCTACTGTTGAATAAAGATGATATGAACAGTTTCCAGTATGGGAAAGTCCAGGGAGGCAGTCGCGTCCACTTATTTTGGTAATATATTGGCAGCCAACATATGTCCATATGTTATAAATATTTAAGAAATTGTGGTAAACAAAGTAGAAAACAATTTATCGCGAGTAGAATGTAAGGCATAATGGCAAACTTAGTACGTAATAAATAATAATCATATAAAAAATAGCATTAAAAAAGTGTGATTTATTAATTTCAGTTTTTCAATATTAAGTCTTCATACCGCTTAATTACTTCGTTGCTATGGTAACCAACTTTTGTTTTTAATTATGGGTATGTTTTCACGTCTACATTTAGCAACTGCTGTTTCTTTTTCTGGTAGTTTTATTAGGGTTACATATCAAAACCTTTGGTTGAAATATATGTATATTGAAAAACATTAAATAGTAGGTACATAAAATCTTATACTACATTATTTGCATTCTATACTATCGCGGTTTTTCTCCTTTTGCGTCGTCCATCACGATCTTTCGCTGTGCACAAAAAGGTCTCCACCCTTTCCATAAATTGGACATCGGTAATAGCTGGAACCCTTTTACGAATCGTGGTTGCAAAAAGAAAATATAAGTTAATTTTTAAATTGCTACTTTTACTTAAATAGAAAAACACCTGATGCATTCACAATATTTGCTATAAGAAGATATTATGTAGTGCGTATGGAGCACTATTTCTAACCGATATTATACAGAACGACCGACGAATTTTTATTTATTGAAAAAAAAACTCGCGCCGGATGTAACATATAGCCTAAGTTGTATTGGAAAATGTGCATGAAATATTCCATACCTTTATTTTGCGCACTCGAAGAGTAGACATCTGTTTCTATAAATTATACATAAAGTAGCAATAATACATATACTAAATATAGTTTATACTTACTTGCAATAATAAACTATGAACACTTTCAACACGATTACTTACAGTATACTATAATAAGAAAACGACTGTAGAATTAAACTGCTGGTTGACGAACACTGAACTGAACACTGAAAAATTGATATTTAAGTAAACTGACTAATCTTCCAACACGGCACAGGTAGCAAAACGTGCCCTTTCTTGTAAAAATGTCAGCGGCGCGCCGCGGCGTCGCCAGTAGTGATACTGTTTTAGGGTTGAAGGAACATTTACAACTAAAAATAATAGAAATTCACTTTTCTCCTAAAATTTCGGGGTGTTTTAAGGCGTTTTTGTTCTAGTCATTTTTATACAGCGGCACAGCGTTATTACCGAAATTTGTTGTTCTTATTGATTAGACTTTTTAAGGAGGATGCATTTGAAGCGCATTTATTATGGGTTTTTTTCGATGCTAATTTTCTAGTGCTATTTTCCGTTCTATTTTCGTTGCATTTTTTATAATTTTAAAATTCTTGTCGAGGTTTTCTTCTGGTTAGAAGGTTTCAATCAAAATACCCTCCAGAAATGTCGATTATGAATTAACAAAACAAAAATGTATTTAGTTCGTTTTTAGGTAACATCTGTTAACGCAACTGGAATCAATACAACCATTGTCAATTGGGTAATTCTAAGACAAACTTCTTTTGTTTTTTCTATTTCTGTTATGATGTACTGGTTTTCATTCCTAGAGTTTATGACGCGCACTCTTCTTGTATTTCTTTGCTATTCTTAATTTTATACTACACCAGGGAAGTTATAGAAATTTGAATGCAAAAGCTGGCTTTTACAAAGTATGGAAATTTCCCTAATAGGCGAATGACGTCAGTTCCTTTTACTTAAGTACGGGCTTAGAAATACCACCAGTACAATGAAACTAAGACGGTTTACGATTTGTGGCATTTCTGAACCTTTGTTATAAGTTTCTAAAAATGCAGTCTAATATGCCATATTATTTATACATGGTGTATGAACTTTATGTGTATGTTTTTTCAAAAAATGTATACATCGTTATGTACAAAAATAGGTTATTCAACATGCGCAACAAGCATTAAAAGTCGACGAATATTTTAAAATATGCTTAAAAATGGCATAACACATTCTGGTACAAAACATTTTGCGATTACCTAAAAATGTCAGCTTAAACAGCATACATATATAATTCCATATTTTGCAGCAACCCGTACACGTTACAAATTATTACAATTATTTTATGAAATATGCTCGTATGCACTTGACACTTAAATATAATTACTACATTAAAAACAGTGTCTTATTCTAAATAAATAATTTATATAACATATTTTTCTCTAAAATAATTAGGGGAGCTAATATATATTGGCTGGCCAATATTGTTTAATTATGGTATTTCATTTATTGGTTAAATACTGACTTTAACTAATAATTCTTATATTGGTTTCAACATATCCGCCTAATGCTGCGCCAACATGTTTAAATATATATTATAAATGCATTATTGGTTTTACATTGGCGATATATCGGCTAGCCAATGTTGTTCTACTACGGTTTTGCTTTTATTGGTTAAATATTGGCATTAACTCCGAATTCCTATATTGGCTTCTACATGTCCGTCCAATGGAGTGCCAACACGCTTAAATATATATTGTAGACACATTATTGGTTTTACATTGGCGATGTATTGGCTGGCTAATATTGTTCTACTACGGTATTTCATTTGTTGGTTAAATATTGGCTTTAACTCTGAATTCCTATATTGCTGCCAACATGTTTGCCCAATGATGTACCAATATGTGCTGCACGATAAAATGTTGAGCCAAGGAACGATACATATCCAATATTGAACCAATATTGGTAAAGTATTTGGCGCTACTTGGGTTGTTGTAAAAATTTTCTGACCGTCCGGCATGTGTTTAGTATAACGGCTTTTTGCATTTGTTATGTAAGGCAGTTGGTATATTATTATTATTATTATTATTATTTAACTTTCTATACTTTTTCTTTGTTCATGTTTTTTTACGTTGTTTGCCTCACACACAAGCTTAGCTTATCTGAAATTTGTTTTCATTGTTTATTTACTTAGTTGATATTGTTTTATTTTTGTTGCTCTTTCTACCTATGTAATTTATTATTGTATTTATACTTTCTGTTCGTACTTCTGAGTAAATAAACCATTGTTATTATTATTATTATTATTATTACTAGTATTATAAACATATAGTATAACTTATAATACATTAAAATAATTATAATACATTAAATCACTGCAAGTTTGCCATTCGCCGCAAAAACCTCAGCTTATCCTCATAATTTGCATACTCTTGCACAACGGCTCCCACCTGATTGCTGAAATTCTCATACTTATTCTTCTTTACTTCTGGGCAACCAGTTTATGCATTGACTAGCAACAAACGTTGGCAAGCAATATCGCGCCTTAATCCATCCAGCAAATTCCATATGCTAGGATGGCTGCAGTGATCGCCCTGCAACGCCTTCTATATACAGGGAATTTTTCTTTTTAGTATACATAGCCTATGCATACTTTTAAAAAGAACGCGTCAATTTCGCCTATTGTGTATGCAACCAACTATACCGACAACTGAAAATCACAAATAAACGTCACTATAGTTCTGAATTATTTGAGTATGAAGGTTATGTTGATGCAGTGTTTATATTAAATAAGTATTTCACCTTGTAGGTATATAGGACGCAATTGATGATTTATTTATTAAATATAAAAATCGACAGGATGTTTCCGTAAGGTCCGTGCACATTATATTTCTTTTGTACAAAACACATACATAAGCGGCAGAATGGTGTAATGGTCAGCATACCTGCCTTCCAAGCAGTTGATCCGAGTTCAATTCCCGGCGATGGCAAACTTTTTTAATTATTATTATTGAACGTAGCATAAAATATTTAATTTCATTTCTTCGGTTAAAACGTGATTACTTTTAGTTTTAGTTACTGACCGTTACACCATTCTGCCGCTTATGTATGTGTTTTGTACAAAAGAAATATAATGTGCACGGACCTTACGGAAACATCCTGTCGATTTTTATATTTAATAAATAAATCATCATCTGCGTCCTATATACCTACAAGGTGAAATACTTATTTAATATAAACACTGCATCAACATAACCTTCATACTCAAATAATTCACAACTATAGTGACGTTTATTTGTGATTTTTAGTTGTCGGTATAGTTGGTTGCATACACAATAGGCGAAATTGACGCGTTCTTTTTAAAAGTATACATAGGCTATGTATACTAAAAAGAAAAATTCCCTGTAAGTAGAGAAGAAATACATCAACACGTCGTTGTAGTTATCAACATCGGGAAATGTTGCAGCTAGGTCGTCAAATACGGATCGCACGTCCTGTGCTGGTACAAACGACAGAGCAGCCAGTGACTTAAGTTGTCGTCGATGTCAACCTCATATTCGGTTTTCAAACCAGCACCATTGATTCTCCTTAGCAAACTCTGAGACAGATGGAAGTGTCAACCCTTAATTTCCGCTTCCGGGAACGTAGCCCGAACAGCAGAAATACATGCTTTCTCAAAGTCATTCAAAATCTTTTGGGGTGCGATGTTGGGCACCAATTCTTTCAAACTTGTGAACATGCGATGGTACGTATCGCTGTTCTTCTTTTGCAGCTGAAATAAATGCAAGGTGGATAGGAGTTGCCGACTTCAGCATGCCACGTATATAGTTGGTAAAACATGCTGGGGGCTTTGTCAAATGTTCCGTCTCAATAGATAACGGCCTTATCCAGTTCCTTTAGCTGCTCACCATTCCCAATTACCAACATCCTATCTTGATCGCCCGCTCCTGTGTCGTGCAAAATTAAGTCCGCATAATTTTCCGCGATCGGAAAATTTGTAGTGGTGGGATTCGGAATATGTGCCGCTTTCTTATGGTTGAAAAGATTTCGGGTTATGGAAGATTGCTTTGGAAAATGTTCCAATACATCGCAACTAATGTTAGTTAATGAATGTCTCAATACATTTCTTGGAGTTGCGCCAACTGCCTTCATATTCTGCTTCATCTTGGCCATAATAATGTAAGCCTGCGCTACTTGCGGTTTGGAACCATGGCAATGTTGTGGAACCTCACCAATTATGTTGTCTTCCTGGGACCAAGAAGGCCTTACACTTGGTAGAAAAGTAGACTCTGCACCTCCACGTGATGACTACAGCTTCGTTCTCTCTGTACTTGGTATATTCATACCCCTTATACAGAAGAACTCTATTTCCTTTCTGCATGACTGAATATTCCATTATAATGGATTGGTCAAAGAAGTATCCAACACGAAGTGCAAAATAACACTGGATAAAAGGAGAATTATTGCAATCATTATACAGTTGACTTGTTTACCACCTTATGATTGTATAAACCCTCCGAGGAAGTACAGGTCACCTGCGCCCTTATGAGGGATTAATATTACTACCTAACTACAATAGATTTCTTATTCAATTCTAGGTATAATTATCTAGGGACCGCGGTGGTCGAGTGCGAGAACGCATTGGCCACTCGAGGTCACAGTAAATGCAGTTGCTCCGTTGGGGCGATCGAATCCCGACTGGGGCGACCGCATTTGCTCAGTAGCTTTGTATAGAACACAATTTAATACAATACTTTCATAAAAATACATATTATCAAATTTAGCATAAGACAAGTAGCAATCATTTAGCAAGCATTCACGGTCTTGAATAACAGCACCGAACATATTTATCATCGATCGAGAATCATAATCGTTGGCACTAGAGTTTCTTCCATCAAAACTTAGCTGCTGCTTGTAGCTATTCGAAGACAAGTCGTTCTGGGAAATGTATCCACATTTTAACCATTTGGATATGAACTTATTAAAAAGATAGTATTTCATATCTTCTTCGTACGCACTAAACCAGTATTTAAAAATAATGGATTGAGAAATCAGGTCTAATAATTTCAGCTTTATGTAGTTGTCGTGGAGTTCGCTTTTCTTCAGGAGTAAGGACTAATGATAAAAATGATTGTTTTTGACACTCTGTTAACCACTCAATGTTAGGGCGTTTTGCAGGGTTTTCATCTAAGTCGTCAATATTAAACCACTCTTGATAAGTGAAATCCATTATTACGTTTTCGGAAAAACTAATGTTTTGAACAGCATTTAGTTTATGTACACTACAGTTGCCTACAAAAAATTCAATCCCCACCATAGAAGTTTAGTTGAAAATACGTAACATACATAATACATTGAACAAACTTAAAACTATAACTACTCATTAACACGACGGTTCATTTGTCGATTCCCAATAAAAAGGTAGTCGGCATAACTTAGCATTCACATATTGACCCATAAATTCATTTTGGGGAGTTTAACGTTTAAGGCGAACGAGTCGGCCAGGGGATCAGTCACAGGTTTAGCAGTCGTTTCAAAAAATATTCCTTCAGATATTGTTTCTGAATTATCAATCACCAGTGTGTATAAAATTTCACTTCTAGCAACTAACTTACCATTTTTATGGTTGAAATCATTTTCCTCAATAAATTTTTTAAACTCCTGGAAATATATTTCGTATTCATCATCTTGTAAGTTATCATCAAGGTCTTCCACACAGCAGTTCAGGGTTTGACACAAATCAGGCATTTTTAAAAACAATTTAGAAACATTTGCAAGTGAGTATTTATTGTGTAGGGGCGGGTGGGGCACAATGGAACACGGGGCACAGTGAAACAGTTCGTGTACCGGACGTACAGAAGGTTCTAGTGCAACGAAATTCCGGCAGGAAGCGCTGCGCGCCACTCCCAACAAAGCCAGCTAATTGTCACCTCCTCACCAGTTGCGTGCCAGACTTGACGAGGTGAGGTGCTGGTTTTCGTAGTGAAAGTAAAAAATTTCCGCCAACTGATTTTCGCCTCCAGGTAAGAGTGATTTTTTAATTCAATCGGCTCTTATGGCATTTCATTGTACATGTATCCCTTAAGTTTTTGCCCGACTTTTGCATTTCTACTGCTTCATGTTCGTGGTAGACAGTGAGGGAAACCGAAATGGCGTGTTTGGGGTTCCTTGAAACAGAAGAGATTGGGGCACAATGAAACATTTCAAGGAGCCCCATGAGTGTTTCATTGTGCAGTAAGTATTGTTTTTTCTTTTTGTTTCAGAAATGGTGCGAAATCGACAGCGCAAAACTAGCAAGGGGCTCTTCTTGGAAGATGACATGAAGGCAGCAGTGGAAATGGTCATGAATGGAAACAGTTTAAGACGTGCTGCTGCATTGAAGAACGTGAGTTATGTCACTTTATCAAGATATGTGAAGAAAAGAAAAGAATATGGTGAGGGTGGGGAAGAAAATATAAAATATGCACCTAACTACTCAGTTAGGATGGTCTTCACAATAGAGCAGGAGGAGAAATTGAAAAACTACCTCATTATGTGCTCTAAGATGTTTTATGGCCTACCAGTTGAAGATTGCAGACGAGTTGCATACGAAATGGCAGTGATGAACAAAATACCATGCCCTATATCATGGGGGAAGAAGAAAATTGCAGGCATTGATTGGTTTTACGGTTTTCTGAAAAGACACTCCAAACTCAGCCAAAGAACCCCTGAGCCTTGCAGCTTGTCTCGTGCTACTTCGTTCACCAAAGCAAATGTAGATGTGTTCTTCAATAACTTGGAAATACTGTATCAACAGCACCCAGAGTTTGGAGATGGGACAAGAGTGTTCAATTTGGATGAAACAGCCACATCAACTGTACAAAAACCCCAACGAATTGTGGCTGAAAAAGGCGTGAAGCAAGTGTGCAAAGCTACAAGTGGAGAAAAAGGCACTAACGTCACCACAGTGTCCATAATTTCTGCGTCTGGCAACACTATTCCGCCAGTCATGATTTTTCCACGTGTTCATGTCAAAGACCACATGACTCAAGGAGCACCTCCGGGCACACTGGGATTAGCCACTCCTAGCGGTTGGATGACATCAGAACTTTTTGTGGAAGTTATTAAGCATTTCATTCGCCACACTTGCAGTTCTAGAGAGAACCCCACTCTATTAATCTATGACAATGTAGAAAGTCATTTGTCCCTGGAAGCTCTTATAATGTGCAAGGAGAATGGTGTCTCAGTTTTGACTTTACCTCCCCATTCATCCAACAAAATGCAACCCCTAGATGTTGCGGTTTTCGGGCCATTTAAAACTTATTATAATGCAGCTCTTGACTCTTGGATGATGCAAAACCCTGGCAAAACTGCGTCAATTTATAATACAGCTTCCTTCGTGAACATAGCCCATCAGAAAAGCATGACACCTTCCAACATAATTGCAGGTTTCAAAAAAAGTGGGATACATCCATTTGATCGAGATGTTTTTACCGAAGCAGACTTCTTATGCAATTATGTGACTGATCGACCGCCTCCTACCGTTGTGGATGATCAACCACCTAAGACCAATAGTTATGCTGTGCCAAGTGATTCGCTCAACGGTTCCCTCCTTCAAGTAGAAGAAGGAGCAGCTTTCCTAGAAGAAGGAGCAGCTTTCCTAGAAGAAGGAGCAGCTTCCCTAGAAGAAGGAGCAGTTTCTTTAGAAGAAGGAGCAGCTGCAAACCATACAGTCATCGGTGTCCTCGATCCAGGAGCTGGTCCAAGTCATGCTTTCCTATCTCCTGAAGATTTTCGTGGTTATCCAAAAGCAGGAGAACGAAAAACTGATCGAAAGCAGAGGAAAAAAGGGAAGAGTATGATAGCCACGAGCACTCCAGAAATGAAAGCCATTGCAGAGAAGAAGAAGCCGATTCAAACTTCCAGAATATTGTCAGTCAAAAGGAAGGTGTTCGTAAATCAACCGAAACCGAAGAAGAAAAAATCTAGTGAACAAGCTCCAATTCATTCATCATCAGAGGACGACGAAGAAGACGATGGAGACGTTGAATATGCAGACACGGACGACGACATGGATATAGATGAGGAGATTTTTGCTGTTGAGCCCGACCATTTCGCAGAATTGAACCGTCTTCCTGTTTTAGGAGACTATGTTTTGATCGAGTTCAAGCTTAGAAGCCAATCCAAATTCTATGTTGGTCAAATCACCAAGATGAAAGACGATGAGGGGGACTATGAGGTTAAATTCCTACGATACCGAAAATGCAACACCTTTGTCGAACCTCTTGTGGATGACATAGCCACGGTTGATGACAAAGACATAAAGATGTTACTGGAAAATCCTTCTGTGGTTCAGGGTACTAAAAGACAAAAAGGATTCATCTCATTCAAGGTTGATTTTGGCAGTTTGAACATTGGCTAAACGTAAAAGGATTTCGTGTTAGTGCCTTCTTAAAATCAATATTGAACTTATTTCACATTCCAGATACCTCTTTTTTTTTAAGTGCCTTTCCTTACCATTTGTAATTTAAAAAATAAAGTTTTTTTTGCAAATTTTGGCGTTTTTTCAGCTGTTTCAAGGTACCTCAGTCCCGTTATCATTGTACCCCAGGCATGGGGCACAATGACACAAAATTAGTTTTTTGGAATATGGCCGCTTACGGTCACATATGTTTTATATAATAACGGTCGATGCATTTCTCTCATAGTGTAGATCCTTAGGTCACAGGAAAAAATTAAAATGTTGAAAAAAAAAATTCAGGTGGGGTGCTATGGTCAAAACCAACTTTTGCGTTCCATTGTGCCCCACCCTCCCCTACTGTATTGTGTGTATTCTTGAGTTCGTTATACGTTTACAAAAAATAAATATTTTGAGTACATAAGCAATGAGTTTTATTACATTTTGTTACCGTTTTATTAATAAAAAAAAATAATTTTAAACTGTTCTTTTTTTCCAAAAAATCGGTTGAAATAGTTTCTTTATTGTTAATAGTATTATAAACCTTTATTTCTTTATATTGTTACATATAAATATGTTTTTAATTTAACATACGCAATGGACTTTTTTTACACTTTTTAAAATAAAAATTTGTAAAGCGCCATCTGAGTACCGCACCTAGCCGGTACCGAAACCTCCCATCGGTTCACACCCCCACCACTAGATGGTGTACGCCTAAAACTCTACAGTCATCAAAACTTGAAGCCCAGAGATAAGGACTCCGAGCAAAGAATATATAGATATATAGATCTATATTCTTTGCTCCGAGGCACCATCATAAGCAAGCAGAGAACCACTAGCTTACGCAAGAATTGTTAAACAAACAGAGGAACCTTGCATCCCTGAAAAACTGGGGAAATCTGAACCTTGTCTTATATTTTTGTGTATTTGCGTTGTCTGGTAAATTTTTGTGACCAATAAACGCTTTTTCTAGTTTTACAATACTTTTTTACTGTGTTAATAAAACTATCCGAGGAGCGGTAGCTGAGAAACAAACATTTCTCCACTATCACGCCCCAACAAATTTGTAATTTTAGTTCTGATTTTTTTTCAATAGATTCTTCAAAACAGTAACACATATTTATTATATGAGATTCACACTCTTGCCCCAAATTTTTTTTGGGGTCATATGTGTGGGAGGTACAACCTGAGTACACACTTGCCCCCAAACCTTCGGGTAAGTGGTAGTACAAACATTGTTTTAAAAAAAACTATAAAATGAACATTTTTGTTATTTCAATGCTACTGTTAATCTGACACACTAAGAAAGGCTTGAAGAAGATATGGTATTATGCAGAAGTAACTATCTTCTACAGTTGAATTTACATCATTGATTATTTTCAAATGACACTTACCCCACTTCACCTCACAAGAAAGCAAAAGAATCCAAGAACAGAAGAAATAGATAGACATAGAAGAAGAAATCATTCAAAAAAGATATTAGAAATTAGTCAGCACCAATCAAGCAAACGCACATACAAACTAATTGTGTGAAAAGTCATTTACCGACCGATAATAAAAAATGTAAAACTAAAGTCTTTTGGCGGTTTAAGACGTTGGATTAGTTCGGATTTTGGTTAAGAATATTGCAGACAGATATATTTTGCGAGTCTTTCCAAAATTTTATTAACTTTTGCGTAGTTCTACGTTCTAAATAAGTTGCTAGTGAATTACTACGAGGAAACAAAATTTATAAGTATGTAAACCTGAAGGTTAATGGAATTAAGATTAAAACTGATACAAAAAAATATTTATAATATGTAAAGAATTAATACAACAATCCCGATAATGTATTGCTGGAACGGTGTCGTCTGCCTGTTCGAACCGGACCTCAGTATACGACTCGATTTCATATAAAGGTGAAAAATAGAGGAAATTGGGAATGCGTATTTTAATACAGCGCTACCCTCTATCCGCTAAAACTAGAGTTATCGAAGCAGTTACCGACAGAAACAATCACGCAAGCGCATAGACACATTTTGTTTTCAAAAGTTTGTTGTCTTGATTCTTATCAAACTTTTAACGTGTTTTCATGAATCGTTTAGAAACAACACGTAAATAACAAGCATCTCCTCGCCTTCAGGTAGACGCAAAAATGGAAGAGAACAGGGACTGCTTCGCTTTAAGAGAAAACCCTGAACTGTTTCGAACTATCCTTTTAAATGCAGTTGAAGAGCTGGCAGCAGGCATGAGGCAAGTATCAGATGTCAATGCCCCTTGCTTTGTTATAATTCTTTATAACGGAGCTTTGTGGCATTACGTGAACGCCGAAACCGATTAAGTTAGGTTTGCGATTATTAGGTTAATTTATAGTTTTGCGCAACTACTAAAATTTCAATGACAACTTGTGAAAGTTATTTAACAGCAACTGAAAGTGGTGATATATTCTGCAGCAAATAATCTTGAAATGTGGTAGTTAGGTTGTGATTGGTGCTCGATGTTATATTTATTCATATTGCACCGGTCCCGGCCTGATTACTAATTTATAATACAGCAAAGCCATCCACAGACAGCTATAAATCATCTGCAGTATCCTTTTTTTACTGTATTCATTTTATGAATGAAGTTCTCGTTATACCTATCCATAAAGAGACCTGCTAAGTTCATCTTCTAAGTAAGTTTCTATTGTGGTAATTAATGAGGGTACGGATAGTTTATAAACTCTTTTATTATCTTCTTATAGTACTTAAATTAATACATACTTGTTTATAAATCATGTATCTATTACAGGTATATTTAAGAGTGTAAGAGTACATATTTTAACAATTTTCTTTACAATATTCTGGGTCCGATTGTTCCCCAAATTGCAGGTCCTCACGATACCTGAAAGTAAATGTAGTAATATTGAATTATATTGAAAAACTATCTCTATATTTGCCAGTCATGTAACCTCACGTTCGTTAGTATTACTTCCTGATCCACCGATACGGTGTAATGTTAACTAATCTATCCTTTTTAAACTGTTACAGTGGTGAGTGTGCCACAACACTTTCTAAACAACATGATAATGAGGCATTGCAGCAGCAAGTACAAATACTACAGACGGAATTTAAAAAATCAGTGAACGAACTTCTAAATAATATGTGGGACGAACTGCAAATTTCACATAAAGTTTCCCTTATACATCAGCTAGAATTAAAGTGTCCACCACACCGTATAGCTTGGTAAGTTTTATTAGCTTCTCTATTTTTCCATATATGTATTTTCATATAAAAAATTTATTTTAGGCGACCAACTACTGGTGAAATTCCTATTGTAAATTTAAGAGGCCACTATTTAGAAGACGTTAAGGGAAGGCTTTTGTACAAGATTAACAAGTGCAAAGTGGAGAGTCAAGAATTGCAGAACACGTTGTGTACTAAAGCAACAGCATTACGAAATTCTTTAAAAAAGATTCACGACTCTGGAGAAACTGCACTGAATTTATGTAAGGATTGTGAAGAAATTTTAAATAAAGATGATAATTGAGTTAAGGAAAATACTATGTCTTTGTAATTTATTAGCGTAGGCTATTACAGCAAACAAATATGAAAGAATATTAGAATTTTATCTTTTTTAATAGTTGCCCTGTGTATTATCTACTGTGATTTGTTCTAATTTTGTGTTTCTACAATAAACTGTTTTTGCAATAAATATATTTTTCATTTAAAGGTGAGTAAAAGCTTTGACTATACAGAGTTATATACATAATTGTGGCTAAATCTGTCGCATTTCATTCTAGATTAGTTAGTATTGACAAATTCGCATTACAATGCAGTCAAAACTAAGGAAAAGTGGTTAAATCTGTTGTTCTGAAAGCAAGTAAAATATGAAATTAAATTAATGAGAAGCATCACTGCAGTAAAATATCGTTTTGCTAGTTGTTGAGGGTAATTCTTCAGTAGTTTTCCATTTTATTTGTCATATTTGTAGTTTGGAAACAATCTTATTCATTAAAACCCCGTCGTTATCGGAATTAAGTATTGTATATACTTTATGTGCTAGTAATTTAATTGATTTCTAATCACTAGTAAAGTTTAAGTTAATTATTTTGGTAGACAAGCATAAATTCTTCTTCTCGTTTCCTCCTTATGCCCCTTCGGAGCGTTGGAGGTGTTACTTCTTAATCTTCATTTATCCATTTCTTCCGGTCTGCGGCCATCTTCTTCATTTGCTGTAGCGTCTTACTTCTCTCTCTCCCTATCTCCTCTATCTGTCCCAACCACGTTTTCCTCGGCCTTCCCTTTCTTCTTTTCCCTTGTCTTTTCGCTTCCATAACTCGTTTTACCAGCCTGGTCTGCTTCATTCTAATTATGTGCCCGTACCAGTTTAGTTTCCTCTTTTTCATTTTTACCTCTATCGATTCCTGCTTTAGTTCTCCTCTAATGTAGTCACTTCTTAGGCGGTCCATTTTTGTCTTTCCCGCAATTCGTCTTAGTTGTTTCATTTCTGCTGCATTAATTGTGCTCTCATGCTTTTTGTTTGTTGCTGCCATATAGTATCGTTGGTATGGTGATTGAGTTGTTAACTTGAAGCTTAGTCTTTTGGCCTATTTCTCCCTTACCGAATATTGTCTTGTTTAGGCTGTACTATATTTTTGTCGAATTCCTTGCCCTGTTCGCTATTTCTAGGTCAATTTTCCCATCCCATCGTTTGTGAACATCACTCCTAGATACTCGCAAGTTGACACCATCTTTATTTGTTCTTCTTTACATTTAATCCAGTCTCTATTTCTTATATTTTCCTCCTGTTTGTCTATCTTCATACATTTACATTTGTTGATGTTAATTTTCATGTTCATTTTTTCTATCTCTTCTACCCAAATGTTTAGTAGGGACTGCATTTTATTCTGTGTATCCGCCATTAATATTATATCATCAGCATATAGCAGTCCTTCCATTTTCACTGGAAGCATATTTGTGTATCCTATCGTTATGTGGAGGTGTTTAATTCTTTTCTTGGTATTTTTCATTATTTTGTCCATTATATGAATAACGTCGGGCTAAGACTATCTCCTTGCTTAATTCCCTTGTTCATGTAGAACCCTTTTGATCTTTTTCCACCCATTTGTACTTTTTCTTTCACCCTGTTGTATGTACTTCTGGTTACTTCAATAATTTTTTGGGTTATTTCAAGTTCTTCCATAACTTTCCATATGGTATCTCGGTTAATTGAGTCAAAAGGCGCTTTGAGGCCTATGAGCATAATATATAGTTCTTTACCCTGTTCGTTTCTTTTCTCTATTAGATTTCTCAGTATAAATATATTGTCCATAGTTTGTCTCTCTTGTCTAAAAGCTGATTGCACCTCTTCCAGTTTTCCCTCTATTTCCTTCTTTAGTCTGCCTTCTACAATTCTTGTATACAGGATGACAATAATCTACCCGTGTTGTATGGGTAACTTTGTTATTATAAGAGTTACAGAGTCGGTTAAATTACCAAAGTTGGGCAGAATTTTGACGCGAATTTAATGCCATTTTTGAATTTGACCTAGATTTTCAACTTTTTTAAATATTTTAAAAATGCTAAAAATGAACTATTTCTTAAATGTTAAATAATTCCACAACCATTTATGCTAGAACATAAATAAAAAATGGTTTTTGTAGATCTTATTACGTAGAATTCAAAAAAATTATCAAAAACATCATGGTGCTCTTGATTTTCGAGATATAAACTAAACTTCAATTTTTTTAAATGGCAATCATAGTTGGCCGTAGGCTCATTAAAAAGCTCTTTTTTTTTGCTGATTTCAAATATGTATGGGTTGCCCTATCTATTTTTGTTAGTTTGCTCAGGATTTACAAAGATAAAAGTATGAAATCAAAAATGTATCTCTAGAAAGAATGGTGTGCCTTGGAATTGGAAAACAAATGATCAAACGACCTGTTTCGTTTGTTCTTATTCGTAATGATAGAAAACACCAATCAAAAAGAATACTTGAATTTAATTACCAACAACGGCAACAACCAATAAATTAATAGCTAATAATAAGAAAATAAATTAACGTGAACCTAAATTAAATGAATCATAATAATGTTCCAAAATGACCACCATTTTCTTGGACACATAGCTGACACCGTCTTAATATTTCACTCTGCACTTTTAATAAGCTATTATATCTAATTCCTCTAATAGCGGTTCTTCTTTTAGTTTTCAATTCTTCAACATTATTAGGCTTCTCTTTATAGACTTTGTCTTTAATTGTTCCCCATAAAAAGAAGTCGAGTGGCGTTAGGTCCGGAGACCTAGGTGGCCATGCTATGGGACCTCTGTTACCTATCCAGTTATTAAATCTTTCTAATAAGTAGTTAGATACAACCTGCGCATTGTGGGCAGATGGCCCATCATGCTGAAATAATTCAAATTCTGTATTAGGTTTAATGGAACTTCGTCCAACATTCCTTCTAATTCATTTCTTAAAAATAATAAATAGCGTTCTGAGTTTAAATTTTCCTTATAAAAATACGGACCAAGTATTTTTGTATCTAGAATACCACACCAAACATTTATAGAAAAAACATGTTGATTTCGTCTTTCAACCGTAATATGAGGATTTTCCTGCGCCCAGTAAATATGGTTTTTTCTATTAAATAATCCACTATTCATAAATTTTGCTTCATCAATAAATAGAATCGTTTTAGAGAACCCTTCGTTTCTTCGACACAACAACAAACCATCCAGCATAATTTAATCTTCTTTCCAGATCTGTTGGGTAGGTACAATGTATTTCCGACATGATAATGATAGGGCCTAAAGTTATTTTGCTCACAATTATCCATGCTTCTTCTCTGGATGTGTTACATTCAAGTCCAATTTCCCGTACAGATGCAGTCGGCTTAAAATTATTGTATGCTAAAACACGTACTTCCGTCTCTTCATTTATATTTCTTTTGGCTTCTTTTGGTTTGTAAAAGGATCCATACAGTTTTAAATTTGCTTCCAGTTTTGCAAATAATCTTTTATCTGGCTGTCTTCTTTCCATATATGTTTGTAGATATAATTCAGATGCTGTATTTGCATCGCGATTAGAAATGTAGAAACAAAATATCATATCGTTTTGTTCTTCCGAAGAATAAATCATATTTTCTATTGTTATTAACTTTACACTTGTAACACCTAATTGTGTGCCGGCCTCGGTGGTCTAGTGGTTAGCGCATTTGCCTTTAGATCCGAGGGACGCGGGATCGAACCTGGCTGAGGCCGGCGAGATTTTTCTAGCGGGGAAAAATCTGAAAATGCGCCTTCTGACGGATAAGAAGTAAAGCCGTAGGTCCCGTGCCACTGCGATGTGTGACACGTTAAAAATCACTACTGGATTTGGAATTACTCCAGATAGGCAAAATTCTTAGTTAGGGTGTACAATAAGCCATTGATGGCTGCAGTGCTTAGAAATGCTTGGAAAACCGCGTCCTAAATTTCGCTCTTTCAAATCAACAATCAAGGGTGTACAATAAGCCAATGATGGCTGTAGTGCTTAGAGATGCTTGGAAAACCGCGTCCTAGATCTCGCTCTTTCAAAGCAAGCAAGCAAGCAACACCTAACTGTAGTCGTAATTATTATTAACAGCGAACTAAATTTGACAGCTAATAAGAACAAACGAAACAGGTCGTTAGATCATTTGTTTTCCAATTCCAAGGCACACCATTCTTTCTAGAGATACATTTTTGATTTCATACTTTTATTTTTGTAAATCCTGAGCAAACTAACAAAAAAGATAAGACAACCCATACATATTTGAAATCGGCAAAAAAGAGCTTTTTAATGAGCCTACGGCCAACATGATTGCCATTTAAAAAATGGAAGTTTAGTTTATATCTCGAAAATCAAGAGCGCCATAACTTTTTTGATAATTTTTTTGAATTCTACGTAATAAGATCTACAAAAGCCATTTTTATTTATGTTCTAGCATAAATGGTTGTGGAATTATTTAACATTAAAGAAATAGTTCATTTTTAGTATTTTTAAAATATTTAAAAAAGTTGAAAATCTTGGTCAAATTCAAAAATGGCATTAAATTCGCGTCAAAATTCTGTCCAACTTTGGTAATATAACCGACTCTGTAACTCTTATAATAACAAAGTTACCCATACAACAGGGGTAGATTATTGTCACCCTGTATAGTGTATAGTTTGAATGCAACTGGGGACAGGCATATATCTCTATAATTCTCGCATTCGAATTCATCCCCTTTTTTATGAATTGGTACCATTAAATTTTCTTCCCAATCTTTCGGTATTAAATTCGTTCTCCATGCTTCCTTCATTATTTCCAACAACCATTTTTTCCCTTCTTTGCCTAGCCATTTTACCATCTCTGGATCTATATTGTCTGCACCACCAGCTTTTCCTGTCCGAATTTTCCTTAGTCCTTCTTCTATTTCATCTATGCTTATTTCTTCTGTCTGGTTACTACCTATTGTCCTCCATCACGTTTTGATTACCCATCGTCCCTGTTGCTCGTTCTTCTTCATCGTTATCGTATTTATTTTTGTAATATTCCCTCCACGTCTCTAGAATTTCCTCTAAGTTTGTCCTTATACGGTTATTCTTATCTCTTATGCCCTTTATCTCTTTTCTTTTTCAGGCCCCTTAAAGCTCGTATTTTATTCCAGAAACTCCTATTATTTACTTACTTGTAGCTTTGTTCCATTTCATCGCCAAAGTCTTTCCAGCTCTTCTTTTTTGCTTCCCTTATCATTTCTTTCACGTTTTTCCTATATTTGTAATATTCTGTTCTATCATGTTCCAAGTTTGTACTGTTATATTGTTTCCATGCTTTTTTCTTTCTTTTCACTTCTTCCTGTATTTCTGTATTCCACCAGTTCGTTCTCTTGTAATGTCTATTAACCTTTAGCCTTCCGCAAATATGTTCTGCTATTCATAATACTATATCTTTGAATTTATTCCATCGATCTTCTAAATTCCATCCACTTTTTTCCCTCTCCAATATCTCAAATTCGCTATCTGTTTCTTCTTGGTATCTCTTCTTCCGATCTGCATCCTTTAGTCTTTTTATTGCTATTCTGCTATATTTCTTTTCCTCCATCTGTTCCATTTTCCTTCATTTCAGTTCTGCAGTTACTAGTGTGTGATGTGTCCCTATTTCCGCTCTGCTCTCCCTCATAGTTTCCTTTATTTCTTGTTTCATTTCTTGTGTATAGACGATGTAGTCAATGATACTTTTCCCTTCTCTTCCCTCTGCTATAAATGTGTATTTTTCTGGTATGGGTTGTTGCGAGAAGGAGTTTCCTATCATTAAATCATTTATTTGGCAGAATCTAATCATCTTCTCTCCATTTCTATTCTTTATTTCTTCTCCAAATTTACCCATGCACCCAATTCCTTTATTTTCGTCATTTTCTATTCTCGCATTCCAGTCTCCCATCAATATGACTTTCTCGCTTCTTTCCGTAATGTCATCTAGGGTATTTTGTAGCTCCGTATTACATTCCTCCATTTCCTCCTCCTTAGTTCCTTCTACTGGTGAGTATATTTGTATTATGTACCATGTTTCTACCATATCCAATTTTATGTACATTATTCTAGACGATACCGGCTTAAATTCTGTTATCCTTGCCTCCACCTCTTCCGTTACCATTATTCCGACTCCTTCTTTAGCTCGTTGGCCTATTTCAACTCCGGAATAATATACTTATACTGTATTTTCCTATTTTAAGTTTTTCGTTTCCTACTTTCTCTGCCTCACTTATTCCTATCGGCTGTATTTTGTATTCTTCCATTTCTTGTGCTAGTTCATATTCTTTGCTTCTTAATGATGTTATATTCCATGTTCCTATTTTCATGTTTATATTTTTTTCTTCTTTCTCATTTTCTTTAGCCTACAAGCATAAATTAAAGCTGTTTATAGTATTTCTATTAGATCACCTTTTCTAATCTTGGATAATGTACTGTTATTCTAATATAATTTTCTGGGCAGCCTACATTTACATTTGATCGATTGGTTCGGTATCTAGACCACAGTTGGTAAAAATGTATGTTTCTTGTAGATCACATTTGCATACTCTGGGAAGAGAGTTTGGTCCAACATATCTTCATTCATGCTATTCAGAAACCAACGACAGAGTTACACTCATTTTTCATAACCGGGCAGTAGAAGCTCGTAAACAGCAGCTAAACAGTAAGGGAAAATCCTTTTTCATTATGATCTGACCAGTTCCACAAGAAATGTCAGTTTGCTGGGAAACATCCTGGAGGGAAATAGTAACAACTTCCATAACATTTTAAATATTTCTCTCCTTCTACTTTGTAGATCGGACGCAGCATTCTTTCCTTATTACGCAGTCATTTTTTCGAAATTACTGTATTGAATGCATTAACAGAGACTAAAAGAAGTAGTTGATCACTAGCACTGGATGTTCTTCGTGAAAATCTGCATACAATACGAATGGAATACCAGCATGCACCAAGAACTTTCTGGCCATTACAAAAATATGCCTCGACCATAAATGCTTTTTGTATTACAGTATTATTGTGATTTTTGAATTAAATAATAATCAAATAATTCGTTGAAGCACTTAAAAATTATAAATATTTTGTTTTCACTTAGAGGTTCAATTATATACAGAGTGTATTAAAACGTGCTGCTAATAATTACACCACACAAGTATACGTTGAAAAACAAGCAAAAGCAATTTGGTCTTAGACGAAGAGTCTTTAAATTCTAAGTACTTAAAGGTTTTTTAATTTAGCAACACTGTACAATTTCAAGCTAAGAGACATGCATTTAGTTACCCTTGATCGTATATGTTTGTGAATCTGCAATTAAATCAAGTATGTGTTCATGTTTTTCATGGATATCCTCTAAAATTATTGAAATAATTTACAACTCAAGATTGAACACGTTTTATTTAAATTATTAACGCCTTTTTTGGTTACAATAGCTGTTCAAAATGAGCACCTGCAACTTCTAAACATTTGGTACACCGAGTAATAATATTTGGTATTAGATTTTGCAGCATGTTACAATTTTTTATTTCTCTAACTGCATTATTTATCCATTCAATAAGTTGTTCTTCGGTTTCAATTTCTACTTCATAAACAAGAGCTTTTAAAATGCCCCAAAAGAAAAAATCTAGGACATTTAGTTGGGGACTTCTTGCGGGTCATGATATGGGAGCATTGCGCCCGATCCACCGCTCTGGAAAGTTTTGGTTTAACCAATCCCTAGTTTGAAGCCCCCAGTGGGCTGGAGCGCCATCTAACCGAGGCCACATGTCTCTCCTGAAAAGTAACGGTACTTCCTTCAATAATCCCGGAAACTCGTTGTTTAAAAAATAGACAAAATTTTCGGCGGTTAATCGACGAGGCTAAATGTCTTATTAGTCTATTTCCCATAATTCCAGCCCATATACTGACGCTGAATCTAAACTGGTGATTAGTTTGATGCAAGACATTAGGGTTTTTACCAGCCCAGTGCTGCATATTGTGCATATTAAACATTCCGTTACGGGTAAATGTGGCTTCATCCGTCCTTAAAATGTTTTCAATGAAAGCCGGGTTGACTACTTGTTGCCGTAATAACCATCTGCAAACTCTATCCGTTGCGGATAATCTTCCGGAAGCAATCCGTGGACTCGCTGGAAGTGGAACGGATGTAAGAGATTTTCTCTTAACACTCGATGTACAGCAGTATGGGTAATATGAAGTCTTCGAGCTACAGAACGGGTACTTTGTCGAGGTTCGTCTTCAAATACCTGTAAGATGTTTTCTTCTATTTCGGGTTGTAATACATGTCGTGGTCTTCCACCAACTCCCTGCACATGTTCCATTCTTCCTGTTTCTCTTAAGTACTGATCTAGTCTTTGAATAACATGAGCAATTCGATTTAAGCTCACAAAAATGCAAAACTCAGAAGAGTTTAGAAAAACCAGTGGCAGTTGCCAGAACGTCCAAAACCAACACAATGTTTCAAATTAGACGGAGCAAACAAAGAAACTAGAACCATAAACTGTTAATTCGATGTAGGTTCTCAAAAATACAACATTCAGAGGAGTTTAACAAAACCTAAAATCATCGATAAAAATAGCTTCTGTTAGTTATAAAAATAACCGAAATTGTAGCTACACAAAATCCGTCCTAATGCAACAAACAATAGTAACAGAATAGAGCAATTATTATTCTTTGTAACTTTCTAATTTAAATAACGCAAACCCATACAAACTAACGTTTCGCAAGACATTGCAGCTTGCATCTTCAGAGTGAATAGAATACTGGGTTCACAAACAGCTAACAGGCATAAGCCGATTAAGTATTATTGTCCTGGCAAACAAAATACATCAAGATCAAATCCTTGTCCGCCCCAAGGTTTGATTAATATAAGCACACGGCCCTGTTTAGGCAGGCAGGGCCTACGAACAAATATTGCTCAAACTTCTAGAGCAAATGCTTGTAAAGGCAAATAAGCTACAGGTCGGTCCTTATCTGATAATGCTGGGTGTAGTTCCCAAATGACGATGCGGTCTAAGCCGAAAGTAAATTGTAGTATTGACAAAGTAATAATTATTTATTACATTTAAGTTCTAGTACAAAATAAAATATATACATATGCATTTCAAAATGTAACATTACATACTTGTAATGGTTTGGTAAACATAAAAGTTGAAAAGAGAATCTGTTTTTCACATATAAACTCATTTACGTAATACACCACCAGGGTATGTTAATAGAGTATTATTGTACACATAAGTGTAAATAGGAGATCCAATCAATCCTCTCACTACTTCTAATGCCATTACTACTGAAAATACCTTCCCAGAATCTTCAGGCGATACCAGTTCTGATAGAAGGGAGCGTGCCATCGGTCTTACACCATCAGTAAAACATTTAGATGTTCTTGTTAGAAGAAAACAGTTAACATATTAATACATACGGTTCGGCCAATAACCTTTTGCCACGCTTCTACAGAAACTTTATTTAAAGATTCGTTCCACATAGTAAGTACCTTATTGTTTCCATAACCGCCCTTACCCATGTGACTTATAATATTGTTTGCTTATAGCCCAAACTTCTTCAATTGCATTAAATTGGCAATGATATGGTGGTAAACGTTATTTTTATTAAGCCAGTCTTCAATTTCGCTCATTTTCCACGAAGGTATGTTGCTTGTCAATTTCGCAACTGGGAGGGTTTTTCTAAAATCGGTAACATTTGCTCTTTTATCCACTTTGTAAATTTTTCCGCGTTCATGTTATCACGATAATCCACTAATTTTGAATTACCGCAAAACAAACACTAAACTCGCAACTTCCACAAATTCATTACTTACGAGTACCAGCATGGAGTGCAATAAAGCAATTTCCTTGACTTGTCTGAGGCTTTCGTACACTCGTAACACTATAATTTTGCCATGAACGCTTATTTCCACCCTTTGCAAATATCCACGATTCGTCTAAGAATACACATTGAAGTGGTGAGTCCGCTTCCATATTTCTTACTTACTTACTTCTTACTTAAGTCCGTAAAAAATATATACGCATTTGTATAACGTGACTTTATTCACATAAGGCCCTTCCGTTGTCGTACATGGCAAAAAAATCGTATGTCTATTAATAACACTGGTAAACAAAAATCAACTTTTTTGTGACATGGATAAAACATGGCGTATGTTATGTAAAATTTCACCAGAGATTAGAAAATGAGCTTAGATTTTTTCTATCACCCACACTTTATTTACTACGAAGTGTTGTGTAGTACATCAATATCGGTATGTTCTTAATGTTGCACTTACTTCAAAATGTTGTTGCGGATGTTTTACGGCGATATTTGGTCTCTGGGGCATCACGAATTAATGTCCAGCAGTAATCAGTAAGCAAACTAGGACTCCGTTTGCCTTGGTATCGCTTTTCCATGGTTGCAACGTCTTGGTGGAACCGTTCTCCATGTTCG
This sequence comes from Limonius californicus, assembly GCA_014611495.1. Lineage (NCBI taxonomy): Eukaryota > Metazoa > Arthropoda > Insecta > Coleoptera > Elateridae > Limonius > Limonius californicus. The sequence goes on along the minus strand of JABXWE010000282.1, from coordinate 20,311 downwards.
TCGCTTACGGTACCCAAATTTTCCGGAAAGAAATCGAGATGAGCTTCCAGAAAGTGAATTTTTAAGACATGTTACATCCCATTTCTCTGTAGGTACTAAGTAATTCAGTCATAAGATCTTTGTAATTTTCAGCTTTGACATTTCCAAGAAAATGCTCTTAGTTCAACTTCATTCAGGAAGTTGTGAAATTTGCCACCTTTCTTTACTTCTCGTGTTTGTTGTCCCACAAATATGTCCTCTTTTTGCCTCACTAACTCTCGGAAATTTCTGTTTCAGATACAAGAACCCTCTTCTGTTCCTATCTAGTGCTTTAACGAAATTTTTCATTAAGGCCAATTTAATATGCAGTGGTGGTAAAATACGTTTTTAGGATGAACCAGTGGTTCGTTAATAATATTTTTTTGGCCCGGAGTTGGTGCTTGACGCAGTGGCCTTTCCTTCTATATATGTATAGTGACGATCTCGTGCACGGCTGTCCCATTCACACAGGAAGTAACAGTATTTTGTATACACCAGCTGAAGTCCACGAAGAAGCGCTATTACTTTTAGGTGTCGACAGATTGACCACTCATAGTCATTATACCGGATCTGTTCTAGGAGATATCGCATGCTATCGTATGATTCCTTCATATGAACGGCGTGAGCTATAGGTACAGATGGGTATTTATTGCCGTTGTGAAGCAAAACTGCTTTTAAGCTAAGTTTTGAAGAATCTATAAACATGCGCCAATTGCTTGGTTCATGTTTCTGTCCTAATGCGTGAAATAAGTTATTAACATCCGTGTAATATACCAAAGTTGCTTCTTGAGCGAAACAATGTGTAAGTCCTTTTTGACGTTTTCGGAAGTGATCGGAGATCCCATTCCTTTAATCTCGATGCTAGAAGTTCCGACTGTGATTTAGCTAGTTTTAAATCTCGAACTAAATTATTCAGTCCAGCCTGTGAAATCAGATGTGGTTCTGTTGAACATTCTGGTGCTTGAAATAGTGGATCATCGTCGATTTCCTGTGCGAATTGCATATATTATCATCAGTTGGAAGACCGGTGCTTTCAGGTTGTTCTTCGTCCAAACTCCAAGATTCTGGTGGATTTGGGATAGGAAGATCTTCACTATGTTCGACGGGCCGTAAATGTGATGGTAAATTGGGATACTGCACAGTACGCACAGTACCCCCTCGGGGGCTCACATCTTGTGAATACGGGAACTGGAAATCCCGAGGAAACCTTGCTGGAGCCGTACTCTACTTCAACTAGATTTGAGTCAGATCCCTCCTTTTTATCTTTCCTATTCGGCCTCTCTTGACCAACCCTTGTTCTCTTCAGATTCCGAGGCTATTAGAGTATTCGAGGGTATCTCTACTTTTCCATTATCTATTCTCTCATCCACCAACCCGCATTGTCCAGCGTGGTGGATTATTGGCTAAAATGCTCCCTAACAACCTTTATATAAGAAAAGGCCCTCCGTTCCCGGTGGTTCGCTGAGTCCCGAGCAAGGAAGCGGTTGGATAAGAAGCCAGTGAGCAGAGGGTGCAAAGAATCCCCGAGTTACGGCAGGCTGCCACAGGAAGTACCTAAAACATTGCAACGTATAATGCAAGGACAATCTCATCAAAAAAAAAATTAATAGAAATTGAAGAAGAACTCACGAAAGTAAAATGGGATGCTACAGGAATCAGTGAGATTAGGCGGAGGAACGAAGAACTAATTAAGTTGAAGTCCGGTCACATATTCTACTACAGAGGTAACGAGAACTCATCAGACGGAGGTGTTGGCTTGCTAATAAACAAAAAACAAGCAGAAAATATGACATTAACAGTATCTGACTAAGGGTAATATAGACAATCTTGAAGTTATCAAGAAAATACAAAATAACAATTGTGCAAGCCTATGCTCCAACGTTAGACCATGATGATAACGAAGTGGATAGATTTTACGAGGATATCGCTAAAGCCAAGCCAAGGAAGAAAATCCAACACAACTTACAATGATAATAGGAGATTTTAACGCTAAAATAGGGAAGAAAGAAGATGATCTAGAAATTGCGATTGGAACACATGGATTAGGAGTGAGAAATAACAGAGGCCAGACAATGCTGAACTTTGCCCTACATACCAATTGTATATAATGAACTCATTCTTTCAGAAGAATCAAAACAGAAAATGGAACTGGAAGAGTCCTGACGGCAACACAAAAAACGAAATTGATTATATAAATGACTGATAAAAAATATACCATACAAGATTTAACTGTTCTGAACAGATTTACAACAGGGAGCGACCATCGCATTGTACGAGCCACGGTACAAATAAACGCAAAGAATCAAAGAAATAAAATGATAAAGAAAAGCCAAATAAAAACCGTTAGGACTCCGGAAGATAGTTAAAAATATAGGAACATATTAGATAGTAAACTTCGACAATTAAATATCTCAAACAAAAATGCAAACGAAATAAACGACCAGATATTAAAACTTGTCACCGAGGCGTTACATGGATGTAACACTAAAGGAAATAAAATAAGGAACGAAGGAAAGATTAGCGCAAATACAAAAACACTAATGGAAGAGAGAAGAAATCTCGCTTCAAAGGGAAAGTCAAATTCCAACGAATACAGAGAGCTAAACAAAGGTTATCTAAAGAAGTAAGGAAGGACTTACGACGCTACAATAAGCAAGTAATTCAAAAAATCATAGAGGAAAACAAAAGCATGAAAAAGATGCGCTCAAGATTGCAAAATGGTAAAAAAGAGATAATCAAACTTAGGGATTGTAAACGAAAAATAACGTCTAACAGACAGGATATGCTAAGAATAACAGAAGAATACTACAGTGAATTGTATTCTAGTAAAAAAGAACGAAAGATACCAACGGAGGAAGTAGGCATAACACAAATTGTAAATCAAGGTTCAGAGGAAGTACCAGAAGTAACTAAGCATGAGTTAAAAGAAACCCTGAGAGAAATGAAAAACAAGCGCGCACCAGGAGAAAACAACGTCACAGTGGAAGCAATAAAATTAGGAGGAGAACTTTTATTGCAGATGATAGTAAAACCTTAGATCATACACATTTACATGGATAATACTACTCCATAAGAAACTAGGTACGTCACTGTTGTAAGGATCCCGACAAACTTTTTTTTATCTGTCTCTTTTGCCGTTGCATGACATCCAATAATGTTGTTTCACTTGTACCCTTTTCATTATTGGCGCTCGCCCAGTTGCTGTTGACGTATGGCGAGAATTACACAAATTAAACTGTCAGTGAGAAAAGTCACAAGAACAGCGCATAACCTGCAAATGTGGAAACGTTTATGTGTTATTGAAATTTTTAATTTTAATCTAAAATGGTGCGAAAATGCGTTATTTGCAGTGCTCCTCAATCAAGGAATTGTTTGTTTTCATTTCCGTAGACGTAGGTAGAGTGACGTTCGACCTTTCACCAAGAGAACATTGCCGACCAATTTTTCAGAATACCTAATCGTATACTAACGTTAACATCCATATTTATACAATAGTGCGTCCTGTATGTAAGAAAGAAGTCTAAGAACTTCCCTCTTGTAAATGATAATCACACTTACAGCACCAGATCCTGTAATAACCTTCAGATAGGTTACTATAATTTAAACTTATACAAAAAGTATCCAAGATACTGCTGTACCTCTCTGTATAATAAACTGCCTAGAAATCTTAAAAATCTCATAAATGATAAGACGTTTGATGGACAGTTCAAAACTTTTTTAACAAAAAATGCCTTCTATACTTTAGAAGAGTATTTAAACCTTAGAAATAAATAAACATTATATTAGATTACTGTATTTTTTACTTTATTATTTATTTAATAAATATTTGACAGTTACAGAGGTGTCAAATAATTAATTTTGAAAAATGGCAAGAATGGTTTTGTCGCAAGATTTAAAAGACTGCGATAATTGCACTGGTTTATATTAGTTACATCTACTACATATTTAAATTTCCCGCCGTAGAACACGCGTGAGCGCATGCGTAGATTGCATAAGGGTACAGAGAAAGATGGGTAGATATGATTTATTTGTATTAGGAAGAGAAGGAACAAAAATAGTTTGTCTGTGATATCTTTACAACACAGTTTACAATCTGTTGTCATATCCATGTAAATGTGTATGATCTAAGAGTAAAACTATATAACAGATGCATTGAGACGGGCGAAACACCAGAACAATGGAACAACGCGATAACAGTTTTGATACACAAGAAGGGCGATATCACAAAACTAGAAAACTATAGACCTTTAAGTCTATTAGCACATATATACAAGTTGTTTACAAAAATTATTACTAAACGAATAACAGCCAAGACAAACTTCTGCGAACCTCGAGAACAAGCCGGCTTTCGTGCAGGATACGGAACAATGACCACTTACTAATAATAAAAGTCCTTATCGAGAAATGCAAGGAATATAACAACCCTCTCGTACTAACTTTCATCAACTTCGAGAAAGCCTTCGACTTCGTGGAAGTCTGGGCGACACTAGCTGCGTTAAACGAATGCTGTATCGGCTACCGATACACAAATATAATAAAGTTTATTTATAAACACGCCACTACACAGATCAAAATGCATGAAAACACAAACCAATTTAACATCTACAGAGGTGTGCGCCAAGGGGATACAATTTCATCTAGGCAATTTATCGCAACCCTAAAATACATATTCAAAAGACTTCCGTGGGATCAAACAGGAGTCAACATCGACATAAACGGCGAAAACTTAAACCACCTCCGCTTACGAAAAGTATGGGATCAGTGTGTTCTATCTGTATTGACCTATGGCGCCGAAGCGTTAACATTAACGAAAAAATCAAAAAAGAAAAAGAAAACAACGCAAAGATCGATGAAGAGAGTGCTTTTGGGAATAACATTAGAAGACAAAATAAGGAATGAAGACATAAGGAGACAAACAAGAGTATGCGACATTACAGAAAAAATTACAAAGTAGAAAATGGACTTGGGCTGGACACGTGGCCAAAAGAAATGACGAACGATGGACCACACAGATCCTGCAGTGCAGGCCGAGAGACTCTACCAGAAGTAGAGGAAGACCACCAACCCCTACGGAGAATAGCAGGGAACTGGATACAAAAGACCCAGAACGAAAATAATGGAGACGCCTAGGGGAGGCCTATATCCAATAGTGGATGTAAGAGGCTGCTTGATGATGATGATGATGACAGTACGCTTGGACTTCGGTTCGACGCCCAGTATGTTAGTGAGGCAAAAGTAACAATCTGTGGCATGGTCTTTCTGTTCTTTCCACACCATTGGTACTGCATTTTACGTTTTGTACCTTTCAACCAACCTGTTAACAATGTTACACAAGTCTTACAACATAGGTGAGGAGCCCAAGACTTATCTTGATCTCCTACTTTAACTCCGAAATAAAGTTCGTAAGCTCTTCGTACAAATGGGGTGAAAGTACGATTTTGCGATTTAAAAGTTTGTTCCCCACACACATAATAAAAACTATTGGCGTTATTTACACACTGCCTAGTCATTCTATTTACTTGTTAATTCACAGTCAATTACAGTACAGTAATAAACATAAATCAAGTATGTAGAACACAAACACGTTAGTAACGACGGACGACAAAGGAAATGCAGTAACTTCATACGCCAGTAAATGCCTATTAATGCACAATATCTATTATGGTGCGCACTTCTTGCATATAATAGACAGGAATGAACTTGTTTTAACATGGTATATTCGTCACTGCTGGTACATTACACAAAGTGGCGCAATGTTACATACTTGCAAAATATAAATGCTTGTTACTAAAAATTCGTGGGTGATAGGCAAATTCTGTTTTTAAATTCGTTTTTAGGGTGCTGAAATATCTCACCGACCTCAGTCAGGTTTGACCCCGCGGGGCCTCAGTGGAGTAGTGCGGAAACGCGCTGCCATCGAGGTCACAGCGAAATGTGGTCGATCGGCTGGGCTGTTCGAATCCCGACTGGGGCGACCGCATTTCGCTTAGTTAAGTTTGGGGTGCGTGTTGCATGAATGGCTAGTGTGTAAGGGACGCCCGCACCCCCTGAACTAATGCGAAAGCGGTTCCGTGGGGGGGGGGTAGTATGAATGACAGTGAAAAAAACAAGGTTCGACCCCGTGGCGTCCCTTGCATCTTAAGGCAAATGCGCTGACCACTAGACCACCGAGGCAGGCTAATATTATTATTATTATGGAGCTTCCACAGGCCTTAGAGGTCCATCTGGTCCATCGCTTTTGGTGTGAGGCAAGGCTAAGCTAGTTTGTGCAATGCACAACAGGGTCCGACTGTGCGGGTTACCGTGTTGGTGCGTAACCATACCTAACCTGCCTAATGTAAGGTATATGCGTGTGGAGCCTTGTTACTACTGTAGTGCCACCGTAATTCGAGGAGTGCCATTAATTTGATCCCTAATGGCGAATGGAGGCCGCGACCCGGTAGCGACGAACCAGGGAATTAGACAAATTTTCTAACGCTTCGAGTGATTTGAACCGGGAAGGATCTGGACCCCAGTCCCGCCCGACTAGTATTAATATAAATAAAAAATGTGCAATACAGCTCCATCTATCACCAAATTTTTAAATTATGCCTTGAAAGAAATCTCTGGAAGAACCCTTTTTCCAGAGCTCAACAAGAAAATAAGAAATATCCCACACTTTGTCATAATTTTATTGAACCTAACAATAAAATAAATTTAATTATAACAGAATATCTTAAGGGAAAATTTAAAATACATGTTTTTATCCTTGAACAAAGGAGAAAAAACAATAAACCTAAATACTGTTTTTATATAATATATTTAAAAATGTTAAGGTAAGTAAGCATTTATAAATAAATAAAGTTAATATTCCAGGTTACTGTTACTGTCAGTTTCCCCGTTCAAGTGACTTTCGTCAGTATATCAAGTTCCTTCAGTCTTATCTTCTTCAAATACATCCATTTCATTCCAGGCTAAATCCTCTTATTCCAAAAACTTCATTAGTTCTTTAAGATTTTGTTGTTTTTTTTTTTTGAATATACCTTCATTTTTTCCACATCTTTTAAGGTCAGTTGTTCATGTTCAAGTTTTCTGTATTTCCAAAAATTAAAGGGATTATACAGGTAGGTACATGATATTGTTACAGGAACAGTACCAGCTGGTGAATGCTTGAACTACCAATATTTTCTCAAAGCAAATTTTTCAGTATTAATTTCGCAGATTTTTAAAATGCTTATTATGCTTTTCCCCTGTCTTTTATTAAGGCTGTTCCTTCAATTACTGCAAAATAAGTAGTAGCCACGCGTAATGTTCAATTAAACTGTCCACTATCCATCGCAAATTTAATTTTTTGTTCAATGAATACAATTTTACGTTTTATCGAAAAAAAGCACTTCTTGAGAAGTGCTGTTTTCCCACCTAACTCCTCAAATGTAGTTTACTACGTTTTAATTTATCAAAATACTTTAGTAGATAAACTGTTTATTGATTGTTTATACGATGCAGGTCATTTCACATACAAATAAAACGCGTTGCAGTAGATGGCGCTGTACGTTCTAGGTGGAACATTGTTTCCTATAAAACAATACACAAAAAGTAAAGGAATGCAATGGCTTGTTCAAAAAAGACGCCAAAGTAGACCAATTTGGATGACCCAGGAAAACCCTCTAATACAACCCATTAACTATTACAAAAAAAAACTAGAAAGCGAAGGCCCTTCCAGCGCCGTGATTGCCAAATATAGAAGTTGTGAGAGACCTTTTAATTTCGAAATTTTCTGATCCGTTCAATACTGTGTTTAATTGTTGGTAATCACTGGATTACAATCTATATTACAAGGCTAACTAGTAACGTCACATTTATACATAAATAGAACCTTGTTAAGGTCGTTACATATGCGCTGTTAGGATTTTAATTTTAAATTGTTCTTAAGCATTGGTTTTACAATTTTACATCAGATAACAATATAACAGCATGTGGTTTTATTGGCTCAAATCACTGCAGCTGCCAATATATGTTATAGAATATAACATTACATTCGACAGAATTGTAGTAAAAGTAAACGAATGAGTAATGTTAACATGACCATTAGCAACTGTGTGCCCTTGTAAGTGAGATAATGGCGAATAAGCGACAAAGATATTATGCCAATTAATAATTAGTAAAATATGTGAACAAAAACAATATTGATTCCGTTGGAAAACGACTGCGGCGCAGGTAAGTCAATTTATATTTAACCAAGTTAGCTATAAATAACAGCATAATAGTGACTAGCGGTTTTTCAACAAATGCAATTTTAAAAGCACAATTTTCATAAAGTACCTCGTTAAATAACGCGCGCGGTGGAAATTATTTTATGGGAAATATTTTACTGTGTTTGTTACCTTGCCTTCGTTCCGCTGATTAATTTCGCAACAATGAAATCATGTGAAACTTATTTATTGCTCTGTTGCATTGCTCGAACGGGTTTTTAATTTTCAATTCATTTTTCATCCAAATCTGCAGAGGAAGTAGAGAAAATTCTTCTTAAAAGTATATTAAACGGTATAAATTTTGTGAAATATTAAACCGGAAATTTATGGTAATTCAACATTTTCACAATGTAAATATTTAACGGAAGTATAGAAACTTTTAGTGCATTCTTAACACACGGAAATTGTTGTTCCCTTTTAATTTTTAAACATTTCAGGAACCTACGAAAAACTGTGATATTCTGTGTGATTCGATAAAATTGTTAACCAGTGCTAGAATTAACTGATAGTATTTACTACACCTCGCTATGCCTGAATATATGAAAATGCGCGTAGAGGTACCCTTCGCTTTATTAATTTTTGCTTTCCTGTTTGCGGGTAAGTTAAATTTTTCATCTTCTATATAAATTTAAGACATAAAATATTTTAGATTCCATCACTACCAATTGGGTCATGTACAGGACGTGCTATGTTACAATGGGCTTCAACAGATCCGAATGTGCCTTATTAGGATCCAAACATCCCGATAATATTACAGCTAAGTTGGAGGAAAAGGTGCAACCCCACGTTGCCATTCTCAGTATGACGAAAATGTTGATCGAGGCATTTTCAACGGCCATTGTTTGTTTTTTTATTGGGCCTTGGTCCGATAAGTTTGGACGGAAGCCGGTTTTCCTACTGACTTTTGGAGGTACACGTTTGCATGCATTCTTTGATAATTGACTTCTTACACTTCCTTTTCCTCTGGATCGATTATAACATACAAGCGGATTACTTGATTTTTGTAATTATTAACTTTCCCATTCCTATGACCAAAAACATTTTCCAATTAACCATTGCTTCAAAGTATTTTTGAAAAAATTGTTTCTGTCATCACTCCTACCTCAATTAAAAAATGTAAATGGGTTTAGCAATGATTGATCCATTTTGTTTTTAAGTATTTTGGTGATTATTTTAGTTTTCCTTTAGAAATACATTTTCTTCCATAAAAAAAAATCAAAATTGAAAATATGCTGCTATAAATTGCCTTTTTGTACGGCTCTCTAATAGTTAATCTCTTGTATTTTTACAGCTATCAATAATTATCACAAATTCCTTTTCGAAAACTCACACATTATATCTTCTCCATTACGCATTGGGTATAAATGTATATTTTTTACTTCTCATTTGCGTCCTTTTTTTATTTCGTACTAATTAAAATCATTGTTTGGACTCTCTAATAAACAATATATGTTGTGTATTCACAATTTAAGAAAAATATTAGATATTTTCATCAAACACTGTAAATATGATAAGTGTTACAAATTACAGCAGACGCTCGATAACGTGAACTAATTCAGACCCGAGTGTGTTCCCATTATCGACATGTTTACATTAGCGAGCGTGATTTTGTTAATCAGCAAATTATTAAAGGAAAAGTTTAATAACACAATTAATATTTTTTGGTAATTGTCACTCCCGCACCTAGGGCAACCTCGCCTATGATTTTCACTTTGTCACTCAATCTTAAACACTTCCTTTTATTAGATGTGACTTAAGTTGAACAACGACTAAAATGAAATCAGCGCTGTTCCTACAAATAATTTGCCGAGAGTCACGTATGTACATTATAAAAACAATAAAAAAGAAGGTTTACGTTATCGAGCTGTACAAGTTGTTTACGTTATCGGGCGTTCCATTTGATCCTATGGTAAGAATTTTGTGTTTACATTAGCGCGATATTTCTATTATCCGGTATTTACGTTATCGAGCGTCTGCTGTATTTCCTTACGTGTCCTTTCCTTCTTTCGATCAACAGAAAATGTAAATTAATCTTGTAATGATTGGTCTGCATCGTTTTTCATTTAAATATTGGAGCTTCCTCTTCCATGCTTGAAAAATTCAAACCTTTTGCTTAAAGGCTTTTTCAAAAATGTTTTCCTACAAACTGCTTTTTTCTTTAATAATTGTTTGCTTTAAATTTTTTTGTCTCATATTTCTCGTCGAATGCTTGTAAATTTTAAACCTTTTCCCAACATATACAGGGTGTCGCAAAACGCACCGGCAATATTTGAAAGATGAATTTCAGAACTTATTTAGAGCCGAAAAGTCCATATAAAGAAATGCCCTAAACGTAACTGTTAACGAGTTATTGTTTATTTCATAATTTATGTGGCTAAAATTTTAGTTCAACGAATTTTATTAAATAAATCTATTTTTAATATATTTTTGTTATTTTATTTACAAGAAATGTACAAAATTATCTCCATTGTGTACGATACACAAATCCGCACGTCGCAGAAAAAATAGCTACGTTCTTAATATGATTGCTAGGTTATTCTTAATTATATCGGCAGCCTGCTGTATTCTTTGGCGTAATTCTTCTACCGTGTGCACTTCAGTTACATAAACAATCTATTTCATGTGACCCCGAAGATAAAAATTTATGGAGTCAGGTCCGGAGAACGCGGTGGTCATACTACGAGTCCTCCTACTCCAATCCATCTTCCCGGAAAATGCGCCAAGCCAAGCTCTAACACGAAGACACTGATGTGCTGGTGCCCCATCGTGTTGATACCACATTACACCTCTAATATTTAATGGCACATCTTCCAGTAATAACGGTAAAGAGTTTTCTAGAAAATATTCGTAATTCGCACCATTCAAACGGTGTGGCAGTTCAAATAGTCGAATCAGACGATCATTAGGAATACCAGCTATATAATAATAAACAATAACTCGTTAACGGTTACGTTTAGAACATATGTTTATGCACTTTTCGACTCTAAATAAGTTCTGAAATCCATCCTTGAAATATTGCCGGTACATTTTGGGACACACTGAATAGTCTAAAATTGTATTGCTAATAATTACCTTTCTCTCAAATCACCACATCAATCATACACGGCGTGCAAAGAAAAAGGTCGAATAACTTACCCACGTATACCTAATACTCATCAAACAAAAAAAGGCTTAATCAACATGTGTCCGCAAACCAACTATTGCGGCGACAAAGGCGATTTTATTTTTTAATTAGTAAACTGCGATAGTAGGCTTTCCATTCGCCATGAAAAGCAAAATATAAGTTATTATTATTTGTTTACTGTACACAATTGCATCCCTTGCCATATCCAGCGAGTACAAGCCCTTACTGCTTCTGATTATGCTGCAAAAATGGTGTTTTTAGATACATACTAAGAAAAGTTGCTGCCAATATTTGACTTAGTGTGAACAAGGGGTAGTAATGCGGTTACTTAATGCGTAATGCTCACCACAATACCGCATGTCATGAATTTGGCCCACGACAGCCGGGTGTGAGAGAGCAAAGATATGGGAGCTCTGACCTTCCGCCTTGCAGGTCAAAATCCTTCATGCGGTATAGAGTGCCACTTTTATTATTATTACTTTATTAACTGATGAACCTACTTTTGCAAAAAAACTATCATTTGTCTGTATTTAAATAATTTTTGGACAGACAAAAATCCCCACGCCGTTGTCCAGAGAAGACATCGCCATCGGTTGTCGTTAAATGTTTGGCTAGGTGTTTTAAAAGACCTTCTGATGGAGCCATTATTTTTACTCAATCGTTTAACTGGTGAACTCTATCTTGACTTCTTTAATTACACTTAACCCCCAGTATTGAACGATAAGGGTTTATCTATGGTTTATGCACGATGGGGTTCCTCCACATTTGTCATTGTTTGCGGATACCTATAACCATAGACGAAATATTTCGTCTATGCTATAACCTATAACAGCAAATGGATAGGCCGGGGGTTCTAATTGCAGGGCCATCCAAATCCCCTGATTTAAATCTCTGTATTTGCACAAATGTTATTTAGGTATTAGTCCCTTTACTGTTACGAATAAAAATACGAAAACGTCTCTATCTCTGAAATAGTTGATTTGCGAACATACATATGTTGATACAGAATTTTTGTTTGGTTTGATGAGTACTATACTTGGGCCTTTTTTAATACCTTGTATAATCTCTAGATATAGAATTTATTCATATTTAAAATTAGAAAACTGTACCGGATTTTCTTCTTCCCAAGTTTCGATATTTTAAATTTGTTACATTAAATATTTTCTGTAAATGTTCTATTAAGAAATAGTCCTTCTCGTCCCTTGTCGTTCTTCTAGAATGATGAATATTCTGAATGTGGTCTCGAATAATCAACCTCTTTTCATTTCTAAAATTCAAAACCTTTAAACTTTTTCCATCAACTATTGTTGGGAAATAATTTACTACTAACTGCTTTTCTTGTGCATTTTGGTTATTCCATAAAAATGAAAAATTTAAATAAGGACTTTCATAGCGGAACTACCTCATTTTCAGAATTTCGTAAAAATTGCTGTTATTTCTCATGCGAAAGCTCAAAGAATTGTTTACTTTTTCTACCATACATTGTAAATTTTTTCCTCTTTGGCAATCCCAGAAATTTAAAACTTTTGTCATATCATATTATTTATTTATAAACGCTTTTTTTTTACTTTTTATTTTCACACCAACTAAATATTTTAAATAAATTTTCTAACAACAATTCCTTTTTGCATTTACAATTCTTTATAAACTATTTACAGGCAGCTAAAAATTTTGAATTTTTCCCAGAAACATTATTTGAAAACATTTTGTTAGAAATGTCTACTTAAATTGTTATGACATGACGATAGTTTCATTTCTGGGTTAAATAGTTTCTGCATCCCCTAAATAGCTTTTGTGGACCGCCAATTATTGAATCAATTATGCAACTTTAAAGATGAACTTTTTATTGCAGGTTATACTTTACAATACTTAATGCTGGCTGTGATAAGTATAATACCAAACATATCGCCCTGGTACATACTTCTAACCGTTATTCCGCTATGTTTTTCCGGTGGGCTAATGACCATCCTTGCCGCTGTGTTATGTTACATCACGGACATAACTACGCCCGATAATAGAGGATTTAGGTATAACAAGAATAATTACCTAAATTGTACAGCAATTAGTCGGTGTGCTGAAAAGCAACAACTAATAGAGCAACTCTCTGACGCACCCCAGTTTTTTTTTGTTAATTTTTTTTAATACAGTTTGTTACTGCCTCTCATACACAAGGTGTTTGAAAACGTATTAAATATTTAAAGGTGATGCAGCATAACGAAAAACGAATCGAAAAGTTGTAATCAACATGGGTCTCGAACTAATTATTATGAAATATGCGTGATTTTCTCTGTCAACTTTTATTAATGTTCGAGGGTCATTTTTTAAGTCAGAATTGTTTTGTCATAAACTGATAACAATTTAATGTCACTCAAAATCCCTGTTCTTTCAAGGAAAATATGTCCTAACCGATATTTCAACATAATCCCCGTTGAGATCTATTCATTTTTGAGATCGGGAGAGGAGCTGATGATCCCATCGTTGGATGAATCTGCCGCCTGTTCCTTAAACCAGTCGGTGGACGTCGTCATTGGTCTGCGTGCATTTTCTGCTCAAAAATTCCTTTAATTTTAGGAAGAAATAAAAGTCAGTTGGCAATAGATCCGTAATGTACGGATGATTGGCTAATGTCTACTATCGAAACTGTTGTGTCGTGTTTTGAGCAACGTTAGGACGAGCGTTATCGTGGAACAGGCAAATTGACAGTTCTGTACAGCACGCCTTAGCTTTTCTATGGTTTGTTACGGGTCAAACGAGCTTTTTCGTCGACCCGCAACAGGATGGGTGGAAAAGGGGCTACAGCTTAGCTCAGAGGAGTAGGGGGAGTTCACAGAAATCGCTTACGGGAGGAAATCTTTTTAGTTGTGTACAGGGTATGTCGAAAATTAACGGGCGCCACCTTCCAATTACAGCTGATTGTAGGCCTCGTGGAAGGCCGAGAAGCCAGCAGCTTACGGGAATCGGACTCACCTTTATTGTGCCTCCCTCCTGTTTACAAAGCTTGCAAAATTCATGCACACACAAATACAGAATGCACCATAATAAAAGAGGCAGTAAGTTTTCAAACACATATAATCAAACTATTAGAAATGACCCAATACAAAAAAAATAACAGCAAATGATGATCTCGTAGTTTAATAATACAAACTATCGATTTGAACGTTCAAGAAAAAAAAACTCGCCGCCGCTAGCGTACGTCATTTACATTTTCTCCAAACAACTGCTTCCGCAATTGACGCCGGCGCTTACAGGAATGAAACAGTATATTTAAAAAAATTACTCTACACTTTGTAGTACACAAAAAAAAGGACAGTCGGCGACTGAAGGTCGCTTCTTATTACATAAAAGAGGTTCAATCCCTTGAAATTTTGCAACCTGACGCGAAAAAGGAGTTTTTTCTTTTTTTACCACACAAAAGACTTAGTTCCTTACCTTGAATTTTGACGAAGGCAGGCACAATTCTGAGGGGTTGTTTTTCCAGATCCAGGTATAGTCTGGGGTATTTTCAGGTCCGGGAAAAAAGTAGAAGGCTTCTTCAGAAAACTTTGGGACGAAATTTTCGTCGCACAGGTACAGGAACAAAGAATGGGCTCCATACTAATCTGCCAAAGGCGATCGGCAAATTCGCAATGAATTGCCTTTCCAGGGTTGAAATCCAGCGTATTTTCTTTAAAATCCGACACTTGTCGATATTCTGTTCACTCCATGGTGATACAGCGATACGGGAATACACGCGATGGATACCCATCGAAAACATAAGCGGCCCCTGCCATACTTAATTTCCTAACGGCCCCCGTAGATGGAATTGGTAGACCGGAGTCGAAGGTTTGAAGACTGACTTCACTAGACAAGGTTAAGTCCGACTGACTTCTTCCCCGCGCCGCCAAAACCATCACCCAAGCCTACCTTGTTCTAGAACAAATTGACACGTGTGTCATCCGAGAAAAATTAGGGAAGCGATATTTAAAAGCTAGCGCTGCTAAACAGAGAAATTCCTGGAAATATTTTTGAACAGCAAATGTAGCCTGCACACTTGAATTTGGCCTCGTCATAAATCAGTCTTTAAAAGAAAAATAACGAAAACTGCAATCGACATAAGAAGATGGCAATTAAAATAAAGTTTTTAATTCATATGAAGCGGCAATTAGAGCACGACATTAATCCAAATGAAGCGGCAAAATTTAAATGAACATAACAGATTTCTTAGTACCTTTCTGAGTTGATGATTTCCCGTGAAGGTAGAATATTAATCAGAAGCATGCATTTGAGGTTCCAAAAGACTATTGCCATGACTATCATGGTTGAGCGTGCCTGTTGGAAGTTTTTGGGTTTGGTAGGAGAATGAGTGAAGAGACTGTCGTTTAGTTTCAGGTGTGTAGTAAGGCATCCATGTCTCATCTTCCGACACTATGATATCAAAGAATTCATCCCCTTCTGTACGGTAACGAACAAGAAATGCCTGAGATGCAGCCCTTCTCTTCTGTTTGTGTTCTGGTGTCAGCATTCTTGGGACTTGTATCGCACAAATCTATTTCTAGTGAAACTGTTCACTCACAACTTCTTGAACAACAAAACAAGAAACATCAGGGAAGCTCATGAATTGTAAATCACCTGTTTTGTCGAATGTATGAATGAACAACAGAGTAATTCTTGATGATAAATGGGCATCCAGATATTGCTACATTATGCACGTTTGTTCTCCCTTCGTTGAATAATTGACACCATTTCCGCACTGTATATGAATTTCAGCTAATCGAATGATTTATGCATTTAAAAAACGAATTACCTCGCAATCGACGAAAGTGACTGAAATGCTAATGACAAGTATCGCCTTGGGAACTCAAGAGCTCGGAGCTAACTGACAGCGTGAAAGACAAGTTAAAACATATTCCCGACCAGATTGCATGTCAAAGCATCAAGTTGCGTTCTTATTATATGAGACGATTATTACTTTAAAATTGGCCCTAGTATAACACCAAAAATAGACAATTATTTCTTCTGTAGTAAATATTTAAAGAAGATAATCAAAATCCCACCTGCCATGTCAACACAAGCTGTACTTTTTCCCAGGGAGGAACTCCTCACGTTTTCAAAAATGCTCCGCCTTACTCGAATTGTTCGGCAGCTTGTTCAATTTGCTGTTATCACTAGACAGGTCTAAGTACACAAAAATATTAGGTAACTCAAACATAAAAATTTTAAGGTGTTACGTCATTAGCTTGTAATTGTTTTGGGGTTTCTTCTTCTTGGTTCGCCTTCTTCTTTTTTCGAAGGTTGGCGGTCATATGTCCTATCACAACTTTAAATGCACAAGCCTGAAATAATTCAATTGATGACTTGTCGAACCATTCGCTCACATTTTGTAGCATTGAGATGGTCCGTCTACCAACACTACACTTCCTCTGGATTTGGGGTTCAACTATTAATAAAACTTGAAACGGAGTCGCTTTGAGAGAACCCATGCTGATTCAGACTTTTCTATTTATTTATGACAAATAACTGCGATATGTTACTGCCTTTAAACTGAAGTACTAGCTGATTTTTGTCTCAATTTTAAAATTCGAAAAAGACATTTCAAACAAATTCCCAGACTTGTAAAAATTAAGGATCCATAAATAAGATATATTGTTAAGTGTGGCATATAGCTTTTTAGTGGCCGAGTATACGAATTAACAAAGCTTTTAGTATATTATTTTAGTAATTGTTTACAACTAACCAGGCCAGTTGTGATATAAATGTATCTTCTGATATGACATTTTGGAATGTATCTTGCTTAACCCACTGTAACCAAATTATTTTATTTTTATTAATAACATTATGGTATGACTGATCTAGGTTTTTCAAATGTGAGTTTTAAAACATTTTTTTGTATGTAACTGTCCATTACTGAACACTTGTGTTGTAGTCGGCTGACGAGATGACATTAGACAAGAATATGGCCTACCGCGCACTTCGGACAAAATTCGCTTAAAATTATGCATAAAAATATTTCTTCTGCATTGAGAATACAGGGTTTGTCCGAATAGTAATGTGAGTGATTTTATTGTGAAGCGACTATACGTCGCAGCGCGCTCGGACCGGTTGGGATCGGTGGAGGAGGAAGTCGGCTTACGAACGCGCGGTCGCTCAGTTGTCTACAACGATCCAGAGAGTAAGGAAAGGCTTTTCCGTGTAACTCGTTTTCGTCTCCCGTGCAAGCCGCAATGCAGCGCTCGTTGGAACAAAGGATTGCCGAGTTGAAACGTGCCAGGAACTTTGGGACTTTTGTGAAAGTCCCCCACTTTTTAGACAATGTCATCACAAGTGACGAGTCTTGGGTGTTTAAATACGACCCCGAAACAAAAAGGCAAAGTGCCCAGTGGTACACCTCGCCCCAAGAAAGCCAGAATGAGCAAGTCAAAGGTCAAGACCATACTCATTGTGTTCTTTGATATCAGGGTGCTCGTCCACCATGAGTTTGTACCACATGGTACAGCCGTCAACGGCAAATTCTACGTGGAACTGCTCAAGAGACTTAAACGAAGGGTTTATCGCGGACGATTGGAAACTTCACCATGACAACGCGCCAGCCCACACCGCCTTCCTCGTGACCCGCTTCCTGACCGATTCAAAGGAGTCAATTGTTCCCCAGCCGCCCTACAGCCCTGACTTGGCTCCCCCAGGCTTATTTTTGTTTCCGCGCTTGAAAACTCCCATGAAAGGACATCATTTCGGGACAGTTAACAAAGTCAAGAAGGCTTGCACCAAGGCTTTAAAGGACATTCCGGAGAAGGCCTACCGTGACGCCTTTGATGCCTGGAAATCTAACTGGAAGCGATGTATCGACGCAGGAGGAGCCTATTTTAAAACCTTTTAATGTGTTGTACCGATCTGATCAATAATTTTTTTTCATCGATTCACTGACTATACTTTTAGGACAAAACCTGTATGCTGCACTAAATTATAGTACGAAATAATGCAAAAGTGATAACAACAGCAAGGTTTGGATTTGATTCATTAATTTTAATGCTTATGTTTGTCACCCGGGTCATATTAAAAGTATTATAGTAAATGTTTCAAAGTAGGTAGTTGACACTGCAAGTTTGTTCACTGTTTACTTTTCCAAGAAGTACAATCCTCATACTTCAGCCCCCTCATGCCACCTCGTTAGGCGAGAATAATACCAAGAATAGAAATACACAAGAATGCAATAATAATTACGAAACAGTATCAGACTTTGGTCACATGTCTCTAAGCTTCCTCACTCTAACTGTTGGGTATCTGAATCCATCGACTAAGCATCTAAAGAGTTATTTGTACATGTCCACTAGTATCTCTAGAGCTACGGCCAGTTTAATATTTTAATAGTTTGCA
The DNA here is from genome assembly GCA_014611495.1 of Limonius californicus. NCBI lineage: Eukaryota > Metazoa > Arthropoda > Insecta > Coleoptera > Elateridae > Limonius > Limonius californicus. The sequence goes on along the minus strand of JABXWE010000282.1, from coordinate 1,588 downwards.
TTGATTTTAGAATAGCAGTATTTTATGCAATAGTAACCATAGGATCTTTAATAGGAACTATGTCTAGTTCGTATGCTCTTCACATCTTCGGCTATTTTATAATGTATTTAATAGCTGCTTGCTGCATTTTTTTGGCATGGCTGATTATTTTCCTCTTCTTGCCAGAATCTGTGGCAAATCCACAAACAGAGGTAAATAAAACAATTGCTTAAGTAATTTTGAATTATGACAACTGTTTCAGCATAAATTCCGTAACTTGTTCAGAATATCTTTACTACAAGAAACGGTACAGACCACTTTTAAAAGAAGAGATAACTATGAGAGGATTTTACTATTTACTATGATTTTTATATTGGTCATGTATGTACTAGCCAGTAACTCCGATACAATTGTGTTTCTGTATGTACGCGAAAAGTTTCATTGGTCTCTAGAAACATATACAATGTACAGCAGCATAAATACAGTCGCAGAAGTGATTGGCACCGTGGGAGGAATTTATATTTTGCACAAGCTACTGGGTGTCAAGGAATCTCTTGTAATCACAATTGGATTTTTCTCTTTGCTATGTGGTTCACTCTGGCGAGGGTTGGCCACCGAGGGCTGGCACATCTACGCTTGTAAGATATACAGGGTATTTAAAAAAATATTTATTAACTTTGAAAACTTATAGCTGGTATTTCTAAATGTTTCGGAGGAGCTGTAAGCCCGATGTCAAGATCCCTCGTTTCTAAAATAGTACCAGGAGACGAATATGGCAAAGTTTTTTCCTTTATTGCCATTTGCGAATCCATTATAAGCCCACTTGGATCGCCTATGTACACATACATTTACAACAACACTTTGTCAACGTTTCCGGGAGCTTTCAGCTTGATTAGCGGTGGAATTTATGTGTTCGAAGTAATGTTATGCATGTAAGTGTTTCTGACTATATAATGAAACTATTTGAAAATGAATTTTATTGTTTTTAGTGCAGTGATTGTAATGCAACTGAAGCAAAGGCAAGTTCCGTATCAAAATCTTAATATTGAAGCTTCCGTAGATTGAGTAGTACTCTAAATACTCTTTAATTAAATTAATTTGAATTATGTAATATATTAGATTATTTTGTACATTAAAATGTTAATTAATTTTGCTGTCGGATATGAGTATTAAAATGTTTGAGTTTAAGAGCGTTGTCAATTTATTTTTGTTGACTTTTTTGTTGACTTTTTACTTTCCCATACCTTATAGGTATAGGGTAAGTATTGAATTCATGCAAATTTTCGAAATCGAGATTTTAACGGAAATATCCGTTTTGGGTCTCTAGGAACCCAAAAAAGTGGTTATTAAAAAATGTCTGTCTGTGGGTGGGTATGTATGTATGTATGTGACGCTCCTACAGCCGAAAGTATTGCTCCGATTTTCATGCGCTTTGGAATGCGGGGGTGTATCGAAAATTCATAGAAAAAATAAGCTTTTCAAAAAAATCCGAAACCGGAAGCGGAAGTTACGCATGTTTTTTTGGTATCACTTTTTTCGTGATTACAATTTTGAAACTTTTATCGCGGATAACGATAGAGGGTCATAAGACAAATCTGTTAGTTTTTTG
>JABXWE010000281.1:0-92062 GCA_014611495.1 Limonius californicus | reverse complement strand
CGGGGAAGATGCCACCTGTGTTCTAGATCACAGGACAAAAAGGTTAACATCAAATGTAATCAATGCAACCAATTTGTCTGTGCAATTCATAGACGCAGCTATTCAAACATAAAGTGCATAACCCATTTCCAAGAAGACGTTTAATTTTTTTTGTTCATCATACTGTAACTCGTGTTATTTTCTGTTTCTTTGTATTCCTTAAATATATATTACATACTAAATAATATTGTTTTTACTTATTTCACCCATACTACCTAAAATCAGCGAAGTAGATATAAAAAAAGCCTGGGGTCCTTCAGAGACCCCGCGTAGTACTTTACGTTGGTAAAAATAGCGTAGTACTTTAAGGGTTAAAAAGGATTTTACTCTTTGACTATGAATGGGATTATAAGGTTTTTATTGATCTAGTGACAATAATGATGTATCACTGTCTGAGTCCGTGGGTTCTAAACTGGATCTTGTTCCTTGTTTTATTAGCTGTGTTAGTTTTTTCTTTATTCTTGTGTTTCTGGTTTTGATACTTCTTTCGGTTAAATATGGGTATATTTCTGTTAGCATATCGATTAGTCCATCTATATTTTCAGTATATCTCTTTGCTACGCTGAGTGGATCTGGGCTCCCGTAAGCATTTTCGAAAAAATCTATTAGTTGGTTAAAATTCAATACGAAAATAGGAGCGTGATTAATTATAAAGTCTTTTGCAGGATTCAACATTTCCTCTGTTGATTTTTTATTTTCTGTGTGGTTATTAAGTTTACTTTTTTTTAAGCTTTTTGTTGCTGATGTATATGGCTTTACGAATTCATTTTCTCCTGGTGGTGGGTAGCTTGGAGTTTCCATTTCGTTTTCTGTTGAGGGACTTGTTACTTCTGATATTCGGCGCTTGTAATTTGGGACCGATGTTGTTTCCATAGTATTTATGGTTTTTTCGGAATCAGGTTGAGTTGTAGTTCGGTTATCGTCGGGTAAGTTTTCTGTATTGTTATAATTCCCTTGGTTCACGGGGCAGTTGGAAGCTATGTGGCCAAGTGAATTGCATTTGAAACAAGATAGCCCATCTATTGATAAGAATATTCTGTATTGTATATTGTCATAATGTACCAATAAAGATTCAGGGATTATTTCGTCTGTCGGGGTTATGTATATTTGCCTTCTAAAGCTTAGGATATGAGAAAATTCCGGGCTTGGCATGTTGATTTTCAAAAAAGATGTGGTAGATAAAAGATTTAAACCCAATTTCTTTAGATCCATTTCTAATATTCTATGAGGAATTGTTGGGCAGACATTCGACAGGACTAGTCTTTGGGAAGGTGTGATTAATCTTCTTGCTTGAATCTTTTCATTGTTGATTTCTATACAACCAAATTTATTCATGAAACTATCAACTTGAGTTATTGACGATAGATATACGCAAATTCTATTATTTGATATTCTTGAACAAAACAATATGTTTTTTGGCTCAGTTAGATTTGCTAAAGCTATTATATATTCTTGTATTTTTAAGCCGTCTATTGAATTAAATACAATTGCTTGTTCTTTTTTGGGAAATTGTGTTTCGGAGTTGAGAACAATTGAGTATGGTTTTTCATTCTGTAGTGTGGCATTCATTGTGGTTTGACAAATTATTTGGCGATCCCTGCAGTCAGCGATCTCCAATTATTGCCTTCACGGTTACTATATTGATTACGAAAATGTTATACGGACCTATTTATTCACTTTGGGTGCACAAAAACTGCGGAGATTAACAACACACTACTTATCGCAGCAGACGGGTCGTACGTCCACACGCGGTCGCGGTACAACTCCGAGTCTCCCATCTTATCTTGTTTCTTCTACTTTATCATTTCCTCTTTTACCTTACGGTATCAAGGTTGCCATTCATACATTCGGGATTAATTGAAGGTGATGGGTCCCCTTTGGACTTCATTGGACTACATTCGAACTCTCCATTTTTGCTATTTGTGTTAATTGTGTGCACGATATTGTGCGTGGCCTTGTTACTTCTCCTGGTCAGCCAGTGGTTAGGAAAAGCGCTGTTAATTGTAATGCAATGTTGAATAGTTACCGAGCTCTATACCAACCTTAGGAATAACAGAAAAATTTCGCCTATCCCAAGGTTGGAACCGAGGACTTCACATTGCGAGCCAAGTCCTCTTACCACTGCTCGGGGTTGTTTATTATCCCATAATAACTCTAAATCAGGAGGAAAAGAAGTTAATTATATCCTCAAATCTGGCTCGATATCCAATCAGTTTCTATAGTTATTTTTTAAGAAAACTAAACTCCTGAAGAGTTGAGTTTAAAATCAAGGGCATACGTTTCACAGTTAGAGCCTGTCTATGAATGCTACAGTGCACCCATACACAATCTTTCATGACGGACGCTCTATGTAAGCCTTATGTTGAACGTGCCCAATCTAATATTTTCTGAGGACCGGTATTTTTGTCCTACGGACTGGTACCGGGCCGCTACCCATAGTTTAGGAAACGCTGTCTTACATAATTCCTTGGTCAACAGCTTATAACATGCCATACCGGGTCCGTGTATGTATGCTTCAGCGTTTGTCAACCGGGGTTCCCCGGCACCCTAGGGGTCCGTGAGAAATCGGTAGGGGTTCCTCGAGAAATAGTGATGAACGGACAGTTTTTCTATCTATGTGGACGAGTCAACAGATCTTATCAATAAATGTAACATTGTAGTTTTTGGAAGATTTATCAATGGGGGTGAATACAGAAGGTCCCTCGTGGAAGAACTATGTTGGCATCTGTACTAATAGAAAATGGTTAAACTTATTAAATAAACTAGTTCACTCAAAACTGTTATAATAAGCTGTGTGAAAACCTGGACCAAAAATCATACACCTAAATGTCTCTCTACATACAAAAATCTAGTGGCTAAGTAGAGAAACAGTTTTAAATTGGGTGTTTGAGCTAAAAAATTAATTGCAGGAATACGTTCTAGAAAGCAATCAGCAAGATTTTGTCAAATGGTTCTTTGAATAAATCGTGTTGCAAAACGCAATCTTGAGTTGCTTCAATAACTGGCGGTGCTAAAAAGCAAAAAAAAATATCAGATAATATTAAAACCTACTACAACCAATACTGAGAACTGTTATTCAAAATCGAACAGTAATTTTCTTCCCTTTTAACAGAAACGTATAATTGGGTGAGAGATGCATACTCTGAATTTTCTGCTCATCCTCGGAACCTGACTTTATGAAAATAGAAAGAACTTTGTGGGCTGCAATCTGAGCGTACAGTCAAAATAGGACTTCCTGAACTATTTCTGGATTTCTGTGAAAGAAGAGTATTCTGCTATTCATAGGAAAGCAATAAATATATGGTCGCAGTTTCAACCTATTGCGGGTGTAAACAAACTTTTGCTTATTTAACAGATATCTAGAGCAATGACAAAACTATCTCCTTGTAGCTGAATACGAAATCCGTGTATATTTATCTAAAATTCGACCCTGAATTAATTATATGTGTATCAAAAGTTAAGCACAGGTTCCCTACTATATTTTATATTTCGAACGGCTGCAATATACGCAAAAGATTTGATTTTTACAGTCAAATTTGAAGAAAAGTCCAGTTAATTATGCTGTATTAGAGAACGAGGCAGTCAAACACATACCGTCTCGCCATTTTGTAATACAAATAAAGCCAACTGCGCGATTGCCACGTAAATAATATTTGGAAAGCCTAAATTTCATTCGTCACCTTTATGCGGCAGTATCGAAAGTGAATGTTGCCCTTGTATATTATACACCCTGTGTTTCACTCCTCACCTTCACACCCCTGTATTTTCCTCATTTGCTTTCTGGTACATTTCAATTTCTGATGCTACCACAGAAGGGATATTCCTGCAATTTTTAAATAATTTCTCGGCAAACTAGTAGCCGACTGCGATAAAAGATAAATTCGTGAAATTCAGAAAACATAGAACAGCAGGTTATACGGAAAAACATAAAGAAATTACTCAGAATCACAAAAATATCTTGACGTTCTGGTTTTAATCCACATTTTCGTTTGTTGATTTTTGCATAAAATAAATATGAATCATAGACATACAACTAACATTTTATTTTACAAGTTATTATCATAATAAAACTAATCCTAAGAATTAAGCTGTTATGCTTTTCATTAAATCGTAGGTCGCTTTCCATCCGCTTCTCTATGATAACAACTTGCTGCAATTCTTTTTGTGGTATTTCTCAGCATGTTTGACGAATTTTGATATATAGGCCTTCTCTGCTGTGAATGTCATTATTATAATATTTTGTTTTAGTAATCCCCGTGCATAAAAGTCCAATGGCGTCATATCTGGAGATCTGGGTGTCCAAATAATTAAATGTCTATCGAGCGCGAAGGGAAGTTTTCGTTTAACCAGTTGCGTACAATAATAGGATTATATGAATTAGTGAGCCATCCAATTGTAGTTTTCAGCTTTTTCCCAGCAACAATTGAAGCTTTTCCTTGGAATCCTAAAATTCCGTGTTAGAAATTCTATTTCGTTTGAGGACTTCTATTGTAATTTAAGAATAATGGGCCAATAATTCAAGCATTTAGCAGGCCACACCAAACATTTACTTTTTACAAATACAATACAAGTGCTCACCACTTGCAATTTTGCGATGAAACAATGGCCGTTGGTAAATATAGCTTGGTGCATAGATTTTTTTTAAATTATAACTCCTTCGAAATTTTGTGATTATACGACCCGTCTTCTAAATGGATAATTGCACCACCGGCTCTATGTATGTGTAACATCTTTTGTCTCAGTCTCGTCAAATGCTAGATTATTTCTGTTATTATGTAGATGTTGCGGGCTTAATTTAGAAACATTTCCAATATCAATAAAATGATAAGTAATATCAGCAACTGTTTTAAAATTAATCTTTCTTTACTGATGAATTCGGTTGAATTCCCGTACTGCTTCTTAGAGTGAACGAAAATTTAGACGAACTAAATGCACCATTCCTACTCTTTCAGGAATGCTTACGTGTTTTTCAACCATTACTTAAAGTTTTAAACTGTCTCATTACCAACAAACATTCATTGTGGTAGCTTGGTTCGGTTTTTAAATTGATCAAAATTATAGGCAAAAGAGAGGTAATATATTAACAAAATGTAGGTTCTAAAGTAAGAAATGTGAAAAAACTGCTTGTACGCGAATATATTCCTATAAATGCAACATATCAATAAACAATAAAAATAAATATCTTCGCCTACGAAAATTAAATAAACTCAATATTTGAAACACGCATTACAGAAGATATATCACTGAATAACAAAGCCGGTATAATCGAATAAATATGCTAACGCATATCTGTTTTCAACAGAATATATTTTATTAGTAGTACCAGCTTAACCAGCGTAACTTAAACATTCATATTTCCAAAACCATTTGAACCATTTACATGACGATATATCCAGTCATAAAATGCTGATACTTTCATATAAACGGAAGGAAAACGTTCGCTTTCACATCCAACGCGAGATGAAATAATTCCTGAAATAATCCTCTATGTAAATTTATTTCTACTTTTTTTAATAAAAGAATTGTAGGTTACCAATTAACTTGCCGTTTTGGATAACAGCACCTCCAGTATCTCCTTCACAATCACCTGAATAAAGCGCTTTGGCGCAAATTGTTGTCTTGTCTGATACGTGCACATACAGAGGTCCATTATTTTGGTAATTATACCATCTACAAAAGAATGTTGTTTAATTCTTTAGGGATTTATTAGTTGAGGGTGTGCGTGTGCATAACGTTTTAGGTTTCATATCCATTACAGTAGATATGTAGTTATTCCTTGCATCAACAGAGATCATTTTTCAGATTACAAGAACTTATTACATTCAAGAACTCTAAGAGTGTTTAATTTATTTACTTGTCCGAATATATGGTTCCGACAAGCAATGCTCTTGTACACATGTAACTCGCAGGTAATACGAAGGTTAAAGTAACCGCGAGTTATTTTCTGTGTGTCTGGGTAGATGGAGGGATGGGGGGGGGTTGAATTATTGCCGATCAGTTTGAAATCTTCTTACTTCTATAAGAATAATTTAATTTTTCTAGATGTATAAGTCTATTAAACTAATAGTTTTCAAGAAATTGAATTAGACAAATCAAATCCCTTGTGGTCAGGCACCAATTACTTATAAACGTAAACACGGAGGAGTTGCTCCCAATATTACATTGTTACTCTTATGTTTCCAGTTTAAATCACCGCCATTACTCTCCCAATTACGAAATTACAAAAGATGAATAAAATGCATCTCACCTCATAATTATCCAACGAATTTTTCAGTAATATTTAGAACATGTGTCTTCTGCACCCTTTAAAATTTTATGGTAAACTTTATCGTATTCCTCTGTACGTAATATACAGCTGCTACTTCTTACTGTAGGGTGAGATTGCCTAACTATTGATAGTAGTAACTTACGTAAATATGTATTTGCTTATCTGTAGAAATATTTAAAAATCGGTGTCTTCAACTATACTAGTTAGTGTGTATCTAGATTAAGTGTGTAGAAACATGTAGGTGGATAGGAGGAGATTTTTTTCCGGAAGTTTACACAAACTGGTTAAGCGTAAGATAATAAGTACAAGTTGTATTTTACCAACTGTCAGTGATTTATTATATGAACTTGAATATTCCCTATTAGCAAGAAAAAATATTCAAATATTGCCAAATATTAGAAATACCTATATTTTAAAGATTATAATAATCACAATTTCTACGATTTTTGTTTCAGCCCTATACTAAGGAGAGCTGGAAAACTTTTTTCCGAAATTTCATATGGCTAGCGTGTAGAACGTGTGGCCTGGATATCATATCCTACACCAAATATGAACAATTAAAAAATTATTAACCAGTTCCTTAGCATTCCAAAATTGTAAAATTTTATATTTAACAATTTGCCGGAGCCAGTAGAGAATGTTAGGAGACGGAGACTATTCAGTTATTATTGGCAAAAATTCGTTAATACATCTGATCGTACAGCAGAGCCTTCTTAACAAAATGTAATTTCACCACTGTCTGCCACTGTTAAAAAATTCAAACACGTAGTAGATACAAGTTTTATTAAAAACTTTCCAACGGTTTATTAATTATTAATATCGAAACATACCCGAGGAAATGTTACTATGCATTTATTCAGAACTAAGAAAGGAGCCGAAAAAAAACTAATCTTTGCCTACTGACGAAGATGTAATACGGTGCTTTCACAGTGTTCTAAAAGAGGAAAGAAGTAAGCAGCCAGAACAGTTGCAAATATTGTTGCTTAAACAACTTAAAATGTCTGGAAAAGAGACTCTCTTCCCAATTATATTTTAGAAAAGAATGATAGGCATGATTTTGCAATACAACAATAAATATCAAACGGCTATTGAGCCTATGAAAAGTAAAGGACCACCTTCCTAAGCGCAAAATTGAGAACTGTTATATTTGTTTCTACAAATATAGAATAAAGTTTTACAGCAACTCAAAGAAGTATAAGAAAAATCGTGATTGGTGAGAAATAAGTTATGGAAACCCGAAAAAGCTTCGTTGGTAATGAAAATGTATGTGTCGAAGAGTTTGTAGCTGGAATCAGAGGACCTGTATTCAACTACCACATCTAATAAGAGTGGCAATAATAATGATAGTTCATTAATACTATTTTTTAATGATAAGACATATCGTGGTCGTACTCGTACTGCTGAGAATCGCCCAAAATAGAAAGAGCTAATACCTCAAAGGAAATTTTTCTTGACATACACTAAAAGCTGCAGATTTGATCCATCTGAGAATTTGTAATGAAAGCATATTAGAGAATGTAGTTCGAAATAAAAACACACACAGCCACGTTTGGAAAGTGGAGCGAAGCGTTTATAGAAAACATTTCCCGCTTCAACAAAACTCCCAAACAATATAAAAATTGTAATTAAAGTTGTAGAGAATAAGGCTTATCTTACACATCCTCAGAATCTCCCTATCATAATATTGACAGATAAAATAGTTATTTGTATACTTAGGCCGCGAAATCATTCTTTAACGTACCGAGAGGAAGATTGCCGCCGAGGCCGCTTGCGGCCGAAGCAAGGCAACCTCGAGGACGTTAAAGAATGACGCGGCCGCAGTGTACACAATATCTTTTGTGCAATTGTGTAGAATCCTCAATAATTATTGATTAAATTTTAAAAATTATAATTTTCGTCGTAAATAGAAAGACGGTCGGCTTTCATGTTACCATGGAAATGAGATAAATAATAAATAATTTCTAAAAACTGTCCATTCTCATGCGTCAAAATAAATATATAAGTGACATTTAGTTTAATGGCCGTCGTTATGACAGCGGCCGCGAAATTAAATTTTGCGGCCGTCGCTATGACAACGGCCGCGAAATTAAATTTTGCGGACTGCATGGCGTACGCGAAGTTGTTACTTCGCGTACAATTGCACAAAAAATAATATACATAGCAGAATTTTTAAAATTCCTAAAATTAATTTCGACGTTAAAGACTATATTGACCTTATTGATTGGTTCAGCTGTGTTCTAACTAAACCTCCGCTAACAATGAAAATATCTGAAGAACAGCTGTTGGATATTGTAACAAAAAATCGATACCCAAATTTGGTCTTTTTGATTTTTCCTGTCCCACTCAGACAGTGGAATGGTGGGTCAAGATAATTACGGATGTATCGTCAAAAGTCTGCGGTGAAAAAACCCGGGATGGCTACATATGAGCCAAACTTGATGCGAGAAGGCACTTACTCAAATTTGAAAAGGAGCGCATTACGCTGCAAGGAATCAGTATAAGTCACAATATTGGAAGACAGGGTGGGTGGAACTCATGGTGCGACCACATCCCACGTGATGAGTTTTAGTTGGTTTAATATTCAACTAAACATCAATGAGAAATATTTTGTTATTTTTGTTTCTTTATTGTGAATATTTAATTAAACAAAGAGCTGCACGAAAACCACCAAAACATATTTGTACTTATTCTTATTTATCAGCAGGGCTCGGCTAAAAAAAGGAAGAAAATTTTAATAATTTTTCTTACACACCTTTATAAACCAAGCAATTTTCATTTTATAGCTAACCCGGATTAACCTTTGAAAAAATGAAAAAATAGGTTTTCAAGCCTAGGACCAATCCAACTATTTTAAAAAATTTTATTTTTTGTGGATTGGGTAAATGAAACAATCATACCTTTTCCATTATAACCCACTCTGAATTTCGAAGAAAAAATACTATAATATATACAGGGTATTTACAAGATACGTTCGGATATTTTACCCAGTTATAGATCTCATCGGTACAAAGAACAAGTCCTAATAAACATGGATTCGAAAATCAACCGTTTTAGAGATATGGAGTATTTGTAAGAAAATAAATATTGCTTGTTATTTCAATAAGTTCTCCAGCCATTAAAAAAAGTAGCCGTGTAGATAAAACATTTGAATTACAAATAATTAAAGTGGATGTTCTATGTGTCCTCCTTCCACTTGTACACATCCTTTGAATCTCCGTAAAAACGACAAGCGCAGACTATCACAGATTCCCGGATTCATACGAACAGTCTGGCTGGCATGTTCTATTCATTCTTGAAATTCGTTTAAATTACTCACAGGACTTGAATAAACTAACGACTTTAAATACCCCAAATACCAAAGTCGAAGGGATTGAGGTCAGAAGATCTAGGTGGCCACATAACTGAAACCCTTCGCTTTATCCACCTGCCGTTGTAATATACGTTTAGGAAAGTTCTGACCATGATTGAAAAATGTGCAGGAGCCCCATCGTGCAACAACCTCATATTCATCCTAGGAATAAGGGGTACATCTTCTAGCAATAGTGGCCATGCATTCTGTAAAAGTCAAGATACAATTGGCCAGTGAAACGGTTCGGAAGAAAAAAAAATCCAAAGCTGACCAAACATGGCTGTTGTGGAAATTGAAAATGCAATTTCTTGTGAAACTAGCTTAGTCAGTAAATAAGATTTCACTAACAAAGTTTGCGTTTTCCACAACTCTTGTAAGTGCCAATCGGCAAAACACCGGATGTGCAGCATAATCAGTCACAATAAGAGGCTGTACTCCTTGATAATGGTATGGGCACAATTGCTCCTCACCTAACATTCTCTGAATTAGGGAAGCATTAATATCTGATTCGGCAGAAAGTTCTCTGGTACTGGTACATGAGTTTTCTTACATTCTCCTCAAAACGTTAAATTTCGCTTCAGGAGTAGAAACTGATTTAGGCCGACCACCACTTGATTTAAGTGCGCCGACTTCGGTTAAACTTTGATGCAAATTTGTATAACATTTGTCAACGGAAGTGCCCGGTTTATAAATGCTTCGGCATACAAGCGACGTACCTCATAAGAATTATCATTGGCTTTACGATAGATAAAATGCATATCTGCCATTTCCGCGTTGGTATACATATTCCAACAACAACAATAACAATATTGACACTTACAAAACCTCAAACAAATGTTGTTTCATCCACGTCTATAGCAAACGTGGCAAATACGATTCTGCACTTCTACTCTGCGTAAATAATTTTACTGTATATTGAAAACGGTTGATTTTCCAACAAATATTTATTATAAACCCAATGTATATTAAATCAGGGGTTTACAAATTAAACTATTCACAGTGTAGTTCTGTATACATAGGCCAAACAATTAAAAATTTTGATACCAGATACAAGAAACGCATATACACATATATACATGTACAAATATAAACATCCGGAAAAATCTAACTAAGCTAAACACTTACCAAAACACAAACCATACATTGACATCAAATAATATAATAATTTTTTTTTACTTCAGAGGTGGTAAACGTAAATTGGATATACGGGGGGCCTTTCAAATTCACAAACACACTTTAACAGATACACCTTTAATGAATGAGCAAAATGCGCTGATAAATTTCCCACTCTTAAAGTTTTGGAATAGAAGATCAGAGACAAGTTCGAAATCAAGATCAATATGTGCTTGCTTTAACTACAAATGTTTAGAATATTAAATGCTTTTAAATGTGATATGCAAAATGTCGAAATACGTATTAAGCTGAAATTTAATAGAAACCGTTGAAATGGAGATTATTGTTATTTTTTAATATAAATATGAATTTCCTAGATATAAGGTAAAATATAGTTAACTAATTGGAAATACTGTTATAATTTTTTAAACGCGCAAAAAATAGATTGTCGGTGCATTAATCACAAACTCGTTGTAAAGCTTTAGTAGAAATGCAAATTAGTAATATACCGGGTGGCCACGAGCCTAGGGCCATGCCTATATCTCTTTCAATTATGAACCGATTTAGACGAAATTTGGTACAAGGATATAAGGCCTAATTACGGATGGACATGCAGATATAGTCAAAATGGCCGACTTCCGGTTTCACCGGGAGTGCGTTTACCTTTGATTTTTTAAACGCATCGGCCAGTATATTTTATGTTTTTCGGAATCTACAAATCAAATTACATAAAACAGCGTTGCCAAATTTACATTTTTCTCAAGGAATTTTTCTTTTTTTCAAATTTATTTTTTACCGTGATTTGGGAGAAGTTTGTTCCAGTTGATTCTAGTAACTCATATTAATAGTGCTTTCATCAATTAAATCAATAGCAAATGTCCTATGAAAGCATAAAACTTGCCAAACGTGTTTTTTTAAGAAAATATCATTTTTATAAATGGCACCTACTAAGGGCCGTAATGCCATTAAATAGCAAATTTAATTACCAATCTAACGATATCGATGATTTACCACTGCATCTTTGTCTAAACCTGAAAAATATTTATTTACTAAATTGTAAAATATGTAGTACTCCGTTTAGTTTGATAAAATAATAGTAGCCACGGAAAACAGAAGGTGTCTGTTGTCATGACAACATTAAAATAAATTAAATAAAGTTTTAACTGTCATCTCATTTTGATAGTGCATTTAACAGTTTCTTCCCAAATGGAACATAATAACCAGAATCGTTATTCTCGAAACGAACAAATCGATATGATATTAATATACGGGGAATGTCAGAATAACGCTATTAATGCAAGTGTGCTGTACGCTGCTCGTTTTCCTTTAAGGCGGCATCCACCAAGATCTTATTTTAGAAAATTGGAAATAATACTAAGAAAAGAACCAGCTACTCAAAACCACAACGAGTTTATCGTCACGGAAGAGGCAGAAATTAACGTATTGGCCTATGTTCAATTTTCTCCATCAGCCTCACTGCGAGAATTAGAAAACGAGTGCAACGTGAGCAAGGAAAGTGCCAGAAAAATATTAAAAAAACATAAATATCGCTCCTATAATAGTAGATTGTTTGACAAGTAAAGAAAAGTGGTTGTTTACTATCGAGTGGAAACAGGTTGATTTACGAGCGTTAGCGAGTAAATTAAGTTTTCACGAGATAGTAGACCACTTTTCTTACGAGTTAAACATGCTATTTTTTTTGTATCCTTAATGGAAAACGTGGAAAACCTAAGAATATTTTAACAAAAATTGTTTTATTACAATCTTTAACATAGTTGCCTATTAAAAGTAACCTTAGCAACGCATGACGACAAATTAAACAAAACAGAATTTTAACAGAAGATGCAGTTGGAAGAAAATGAGAGTATTTTGGAAGCCGCCAGAGAAGCGACTCTAAATCTACTTCCATCAAAGTCAAAAGAAAAATATGATAAAACTTTTGAACAATTCTGTCAATGGAGAAACAATCAAGGGGTACAAGGTATCAGTGAATAATTTTTTCGTTAAATGTCATTTTTTGTGTGGTTGTGTTGCTAACGATTAAAGTGTTGCTAACGAATAAAGTGTTGCTAATGAGTAAAATAAAACATTTCCTTTGTGAATTCTACTTAATCAAATGGTTGTTTTTCATTAAGGATACAAAAAATATAATTTACATCAGCATTTATATGAAAACGACTCAGAAAGAAGACTAGAATATTGTCATTGGTTATTACATAATCAAGACTTAAATAATGTTTTCAGATGAGTCTAGATTTACGAACAATGGTATGTTCAACAGAAACAATACAAGGCAGTGGGCTCAAGAAAACCCTAGATTGTTGAGAAAAAGTAATTTCCAAGAAAGATTTGGATTCAACGTCTGGGTAGGAATTATAGGGACAAGAATTATTTAACCTATTTTCTTCGACGGATCGTTAACAGGCCCAAGATATCTTGAATTTGAAAATGAAATTGAAAATGATATAAATAATTCATCAGTGAAAACATGTTCTTTCAGCAGGATGGGGCAGGACCTCATAATGCGGTCACTGTTCGGCAATACCTGGATTACACTTATGGACAGAGATGGATTGGAACAAATGGTCCAATTAGGTGGCCAGCGAGATCACCTGATCTTACTCTTGTAGATTTTTGTGTATGTGGTCATATTAAGAATAAAGTTTACTCCAGACCACCCACTACTTTAGACATTTAAGGGCCAGAGTACAACGTGCATTTCAAGAAATTCCTGAAAACGAGCTAAGAAACGTTATGAGGTGCACAACAGATAGGGCTAGATTATGTGTTAGGGAAAATGGAGGACATTTTGAACATATCATTCGACATTAATAATTTAAATAATTAATTGTTGAACCTTTTTATTTATTTTTTTAATGATGTTCTACTCAAAATATTGTTTGTAAATAAAATTTTAAATACATAGGTACTTTTTAAATTAGTTTATGCAAGTTGCAGATCCGAATAGTTTACGAGAGATGACATCAGAAAATTTATTTTCTTGGCTTACTATGTTTTTCAATAAGTGCACGTTACTTATTACATGAAAGTAAGCACTTTACAAATAATAAATATTTTTCAGTTTTAAACAAAGATGAAGTGGTGCATGATAGATATCGTTGGATTGGTAATTAAATTTGCTATTTAATGGCATTATGGCTCTCAGTAGGTGCCATTTAAAAAAATGATATTTTCTTAAAAAAACACGTTTGGCAAATTTTATGCTTTCATGAGGCATTTGCTATTGATTTAATTGATGAAAGCACTATTAATATGAGTTACTAGAATCAACTGGAACAAATTTTTCCCAAATCACGGTAAAAAATAAATTTGAAAAAAAGAAAAATTCCTTGAGAAAAATGTAAATTTGGCAACGCTGTTTTATGTAATTTGAGTTGTAGATTCCGAAAAACATAAAATATACTGGGCGATGCGTTTAAAAAATGAAAAGTAAACGCACTCCCGGTGAAACCGGATGTCGGCCGTTTTGACTATATCTGCATGTCCATCCGAAATTAGGTCTAATATCCTTGTACAAAATTTCGTCTAAATCGGTTCATAATTGGAAGAGATATAAGCATGGCCCTAGGTTCGTGGCCACCCGGTATAAGAAGGCAAATATCTTACGTGTATACATTTCTGCAAATATTCGTGTCCATCAGTTTAACATCGCCTGCTCTTAAAACCATCGACTCTCTGGTTATTGCAGCATCGGTGTATCCCCATCCCAGTATACGAGCAGTTGACCCAATTTTGTACTAGAAATAAGCACAATGCTTCTCTTAGACTTTCTCGTACTTCGCGTTAAATTTTTAATGGCGATTTGTTAGTACAAAGAAAATAAACCAAGAATCGTATTTGTTATAATGTGATATAATATATATATTGTTATAATACTGACATATGAAAGCCCCAAGTTGGCTTACGTCATTTTGTTATGATCTACTCGATCAAGAAACAGCTTAGCAGAAAAATGAAACAAAGCAAATAAAATAAATTTCAAATTATTAAATTTTTATACTTCTGCAACAGCAATCGTAATTTAATTATAGCAGATTTATGACTTGCTACTGTAACGTAATTTAGGCGCCAGGTTACAATTTTTAAAATATGCCTCCAAAAATAAATTTAATTCAATCAACCACGGTAGCTTGAGCATGCAGACATCTACGTCACAGATAGTAGGTTCTTATCGTACTGAAAATATGCTACCAAATACACTTATAGAAAAATAGCCTTAATACTTTGCTAAATTCAAGTCGGTTTTAAAATAATGTCAACTGTTCCACGTTAGAACGTTTGTGTATCGTTCTAGAACTCGTATACTAAATTGTACAGGTACAAGATAATAAACAGGAGATGTTCTTCACATGGATCCGTAAGCTCAGTAGAATTTCTAGATTGGTGAATTTTTGAAATACCTTTCGTAGCTCCTTCTTCTTACTCGTCCCTCAATCTATGTAGGGGTAGTGTCTGTAGTATAGCAAAACCCAGGATTTGTCATCGCTACGGACTAAAATCAGTCTGGACAGGCAAACCAATCCATATCTTCTTTTTAAATAAACACAGTTCAACTTTAACGTAAGTTTATTTTTCTCAAACGCAGAAATTCTTTATGATTTTAGTACAAATATAAATTAAATGCCATTATACATGTAAAACTTTTATCAGTTCAACAAAATTTTTTTAATCAACTTGTTATTCTCTTATTTTTTTTCAACAACAACTTGGCAAGCAACAAAATTTAAATTATCAAACATGCTAAAATTAACCAAATGACACATTGATCTAAAATAATTACAATATAAAATTTTGACGTATAAATAATTAACTTCAAAATGTTTATAATTTCACAGCCCCACTTTGTAAACTGCCCCCGATTACACAGACACTTAAAACACACTCTAAAATTGCTTCCAACACGTCCCTAGGTCCCACACAAAATTCAAGATTCATCCTTCCAAGATAACTTCTTCAATTTTACAGCATCTTCTTTATATGGTCCAAAATTTATTCGTACTGAGCTATTAAATGTGTCCTATGTTATTCATATCATGATCATGTGCATGCATATTATCGTAGAATCTTAATAATAAGATGTTGACAAAAATTCTTCTTGTTCTAGGTTTTTCATAGATTACGAGTTTTGCAGAGTTTTTCAAACCGGACAAGTCGTTAACTGTATTAAGGCCTGCCCTAAGTTATTATACAAAATGAAAACCGACTCCCATGACAAGATACCATGCACGAGTATTCTTTTGAAAATAAAAAATTTGACTTCGAACAAACTAGCTAATTAAAATCCATCACAATATATATATATATATATATATATATATATCAATAAATACTAGCATTTTTACAAATAGAAAAGAATAGCATTTTTATGCGATGGTTGTGAGGTATAGTGTTGTACACGTGCAAACTGCCACGCATAAGAATCCGTTTATTTGTTCTCTCCTAGCTTAAAGTGTGTTTTTCTTAAAATAAAGAAATATTCCCATTTAGTGTTTCTTAGTGTACAAACCTCATAATTAGGCGGAGCAAGTGGAATAGCTGCTTCGTTTACGCCATCAAAAGGTTCTATAACATTTAATAGTCCGATATTGTTCATATTACTTTCCCTGAACAAATATTCTTCATGACGATACGCATACATAACCCAATGATTACTGGCGTCAGGACCTTTGATGAACGAAGTATTACCACGTAAGACAGTGTTCCATGAAAAAATCATCGTCTGAAAGTAATTCGCTTATAAAATGATTGTACCTACCTCATCTTTACATACCACGTGCTGTGCACACACTGCGGTTGTAATAGCCCAGTATTTCTGAACTACAGAAGCTCCACAATCTAACTGTATCAGCTTAGATGGATTATCATGTTCCAGAAAGATGTAAGCCAATGCGAATGGATATTTTTCTATAGGAACTTCATCTCCTTTTAATATTCGTCTATGATGGAACTTTGGTTGTATACTTTGGCTACCAATGCGGTGATGAGAACTAACTGTAAAGATAAACTAACATGGGAGTTTTAAAAGTTTCAACTTGCAGCACACGTTTTAAACAATTGACCTCGTCAATAGCAGACACTTTAATTTTACAAGTAAAGTACTCAAATGTTTCTAATTGCCTATTGCTATAAATTAAGTGCAATGCGAAAGTGCGTGATAAAATTCTCCGCACGAGCTCAAATTACACTGATAAAATGCAGTTTATATGACATGGGTATGTCTATAATTATTTAGAATTTACCAAAATAATAGGAATCTCCATTTCAAAACTTCTTACATGTTATGCAAAGTACAATAGCCAGCGCTACCAAAATTAG
This sequence comes from Limonius californicus, assembly GCA_014611495.1. Classification (NCBI taxonomy): domain Eukaryota; kingdom Metazoa; phylum Arthropoda; class Insecta; order Coleoptera; family Elateridae; genus Limonius; species Limonius californicus. The sequence continues at coordinate 74,957 of JABXWE010000281.1, read as the reverse complement.
CTTCATATTTTTCCGTAACTTTCGTATGGTTTAAAACGAAATGTTAATAGTACCACGTAGGCTGAACTTAATTATGTGAATAGGTGTTTAATGTCTACGTTTTATAACTAGTACAATTAATGGTATCACTTACATACGAGACAATTACACTAAGTCGAAAAGACGTAAAGATATTTTGTGTTCGTTAGTGAACTTGTCAGACTTCAACATACTACACGCACCTGTGTAGCACGTTTACTTGTGGTAGAAGGTATTTAACTAGAGATGTATAATAGTGATTCCTACAGCCTTAATTACTATTTTCGTCCGAACAGGGCCACCCAATTTCTCGACAATATTTAACGATATTGTAAAGGAAAAAATCGCAAAAATATTAATTAGCTAAAGATTCGTTTCTACAACGAACTACTGTAACACCGTTGCATATCTCCAAGGCGTTTCAGGTGAATAATATTGTTTTTTCTGTGTCTTCTAAACTTAAAATCACTTTATTATTAAACTACACGTAGGTGTAGTTATATTCGCTATAGAATATTATTCTTAATCTATCCACATTCTAAATTTATTCAAATATGCTACGAGTATTCGAAGGATCAATAAATAACATGATGCTATAATTTAATGGCATAAAAACTAAGAAAAAGGCTATTTTCGTAGCTTTTTACAAGTCACGGTCATCATATGATAGCATGCTGTACAACCTCTAATTAAAACAAATAAACTCGGCTTCATCCACTTCATATGCTAAAACAACGCTATTTTGAAAACTACATGTTTCTATTGAAATACAAGTTTTTAGGAACGTGTGCAAGAAATTCATATTTGCAATACTGTTTCATAACTTTCTGTGTCAGTAAGACACTTACACATAAACGGAAGGAAAACATTCGCTTCCACATTCAACACGAAATGGAATGATTCCTAACTTAATTGAATCTGTAAAATTATTTTCAGTACAACTGTAACTTACCAAATAACTTGTTTTAAATAACAGTGCCACCACTTTCTTTTCACAGTCACATGAATTATGCGCCATGGCGCAAATTGTTTTGTTTTGTGATACGTGTACATATGGAAGTCCATTATTTTGGTGATTGTACCATTTACAAATGAATACTATCATGTTGCTTCTTTCATTACAGATCTGTTAGTGTGCAGTGTGAGTATGTATGTGTTTAAAGAGTCAAATACACTACAGCAGAAATGCCTAGTTATTTCTTCCATTAACAGAGAGCATCGTTCAAATGTTCTGAAATTGTTACATTTTAAAGTGAAGGAATAGTTTGTGGTAGCGATTATGTAAATAATTGAAAAAATAATGCGATGGACATGAAAACAGAAGAAGCAGCTTTAACATTACAAGAAACTGTCGGCGAGAGATAGCTTTATGAAATGAAAACTAAGAAATGAAGGAATACACTTAGTGCAACGCTTCGCAAACTTTTTTCGACTGGGGACCGGTATTATCTGTATTTTTTCGCGGCCCACCCTAATACATATAACAAAATATGATCTATAAGTACCGTCAACCGGGGTTATATTGAACACCCGGGGTTATATTGGACAAGGGCTCTGAGATTTGGATTTAGTACCATAACCTCAAAATTGTAAGACGGCAATCGTCAAAAAATAAATTGACAGGCTTCACAAGGCTTGTCACATTGAAGTTGTGAATGGTGCAGCAAGTTTCTGTGGTAAGTTCTTGTGTAAAAAAATCGATTTCTGAAGTCATAAATTACGAAAACTTTTGATAAATGGAAAGACCTCCTTGTATCTGGCTAATCATTTGTTTTAGAAATTAACTTCTGTGAAAGTAATATTAATACATAATCTTACAAATATTTTGTGACAAAGTTTAATTAAATAGCATTGTCTGGTTCTCTAAAAAATTCATAATTGTTAAAAATCGTTTTTTCCAGGGTCATATTGAATGATACCGAATATGCCGAGAAAACATATACATATGCTGGGGACGGTACACAGGCGAAACTATTTGGAGGAAAATATGGAAAATGCACTCAGGGCTGTCGTGGAAAACCAATATTCTTTTGGACAAGCAGCGGAGAGGTATAATGTACCAAAATCTACACTCTACACGAAATATAGAGGGTTGCACGGCGACAAGTTAGGAATGCCACCAGTTTTGAGCCCTGTTGAAGAAAGACAGATTGTTATGGCAATTGAAGTAGCAGCTGCTTTTAGATTTCCAGTTACCCAGATTAATTTAAAATTATTTATAAAACAGTACTTGGATCGCAAAGGTGTAGTCATAAACTCTTTTAATGATAATCGCCCCGGAGATGACTGGTGTCAACATTTTTTTGATAGAAATCAGTAACAAACAAATAGAAATAGTCAAAATATAAAACGCTGTAGGGCTGAGCTGGACGTAGATGTCATTAATGATTATTTTTCTCATTTATAGGACACTATCACAGGCATTCCACCTGAAAACATCATCAACTATGATGAAACTAATATGACGGATGATCCGGGGAAAATTAAAGTTATTGTAAGGAGGAAATCAAAACACCCTCATAGAGTTCTGGATACTTCGAAAACATCAAACTCAGTGATGTTCTGTGTTACTGCCCATGGAGAAATGATACCTGCCTACATGGTATACAAATCTAAATATGTTTACCCCGATTGGGTTGAAGGAGGTCCTCCGGGGACACGTTATAATCGTTCGACCTCGGGATGGTCCATAGATCAGGAAGAAGTTTTAAAAACAATTAAACCTAGGTATGATGAAATACAACCTGTAAATCAAAATTTGGTGGAAACTTTCCAAACTGTTATGGTTGAGGCTGCTAGAATCGAACAAAGGGATATTCCCAAGCGGAAGAAAAGATTTGATGTTCCTGCAGGTAAATCTGTAGGTCTTGAGGACTTCGAAACGCAAAGCACTTCATCAAACACACAAAATCCATATGAAAATAGTAATGAAAATTCGGCCGACGCACAAACACCAAGCGACTGCGACGTAGAAGAAGAATTATTAATGGAGCTCTCAGACAATGAGGAGACTGACAATGACGTAGAAAACGTAAAGACTGATGTTGGCACCAAAAAAGAATGTAAAAATATTTTGCTGCCAAAATTATGAAAATAGGTAAAAAGGCCATAGAAGTAAGCTGTATGAGAGAATATAAACAAAAAAAATGTTTTTGTTTCTCCTCAAATGTTGGATATATCCAATGTGAAGTTTGAAGAAATTAAATACAGACTCCATGAGCCAACTGTCATTCGAGGGCTATACACGTTTCCCGGTCCTGTTTTGTAGTTCTTTACATTTTTTTAGAATAGGTATCTATCTGCAATATTATTGATTTATTTTAGTTTTTAATGTTTTTTTATCATAAATTTTGTTAATTTTTATAATACTTGTAATAAATAAAGTTAAATATACAAGAAATGCTGTTACTTCACTAAACTAGAAAAAGTAAGTACAAAATTTTTTTAAAATTTTTGTTGTTCAATGAAGGTCTGGAGAAGAGTTTAAATTGTACAGAATAATTTAGTATGATAGATAATCTTCATTGCCGTTGGATTCTGTTCTCTATTTCAGTGGGTCGTGGGATTCTGTATCAGAATCCAACGATAAATTGCGGAACCGGAAGCTAGTGGGCGTGGCATGTTAGCGCTTGGGATCTCCCACTTGTTTTTGAAGTAACTGTCAAAAACAGTTTTAAATGTTCGTATTCGTAAAAACAGTAAGAACTAGGTATGAATCATTCAGACAGCGACAACGCTGAAATGTGTACGCCACCAGAAATAACGAAAACCGCGAAAACGATGTGTATTAATTTACTACACAATAGTATACACGGCGTAAAATGGTTGTGGCTAGTGAACCGTCGTACGTCCATCTAAAGCAAAATTTTTATTATACTGATTCGGACCAAAAATTGTAACTTCCTACGAAATAGTTGTAGAGAAAGTATAGTCTCCTACTCGTGTAGAATAGCTATTATTCACTCGGATGATTCTGTCACGAGCCGAAGGCGAGTGACAGAATTTTCATCCTTGTGAATAATAGCTATCATTCTACACTCGTTGAAGAATATACTACCGTTTAATATAACCCGAACCCCGGGTTATATTGAACGACAGTTTTTGAAAGAAATGCAAGCTGAAATTTTTTTCAGTGACTGAAAATACTCCTTACATATACCTCTTTCACCTAGAGTAATCGATTTCAAAATATCTCCATTGGTTCAGTAAGTATTTAAAACAAATTGGAAAAATCGTCTAATATAACCCCGTTTGACGGTAACAATAATAACATCTGGCAAGAAAAATTTGGTTAAAATAAAAAGAAACTAAATAAAAATAGCCTAAACTTTAACGCGTAAAACAAAAAAAATAAAATGTTAAGTATTAAATAATTTCAAATATATATTTTTTCTGAAGTCCGCAAAGTTTTTGATGGTTACGGTATCCATACAAGTTAATTACCAGACTTACCTGTATATATTAAACATTATTTGTGTGTTATTTGACGCGTTTTGTCAATCAGGATAAATATTAAATGAATGAGTATAATTAAATTTTACATTTATTAAACTCGAGCCAGTTGCAAATTACGAGTACAATATAAAAAACGATTTACTTATTAAAGGAAATGAACCACAATAAACTTAATGAATACGCACGTATGGAAAAGATTCTCCAACTTTAGAGCATTATGTAGACAAATATCTATACGTATTATTTGAGATGAAGATCTTAAATGATCACAGTGGATTTCAAAACCACATGTATAACAGCATTGATTGCTTTTTCTGTTCGCGCCGTACCATAAAATGAATACTGCGGGGGAATCACGACTGACAGAGAACATATAGAGGTACAGGAAGTCTCTGTATCTATGTAGCAAAAACGAAACAATCTTAATCTACATCAATTTCAAAAAATGAAACCTAAGTATGCTTATATCAGCGTGATTGGCGATGCGACTGAAAAATCCAGGTTGACACTGTATACTCTATACCAGGGATGAGCAACACGCGGCCCGCGGGCCGCATGCGGCCCGGCTCACTTTTCCGTGCGGCCCGTCAAAGCTTTACTTTTTAACTTTTGAAATATATATTTCTATGTGTTAAATTAGAAAAAAGGCTATTAAATTACAAAAAATATATGAATATATTTTAAAGCAGTTCCGATTTCATAAAAATTGCACTTTTGAAGAAGCCATTCACATAAATCGTGCCGACGTACATAATCCGCTGGTTGCAAACCTTGAACGCGTTGAACGTGGTAAGTATATAGTCCCTGATCCCGCAAAATCCGCCAAACAGTAGAATGAGAAACGCCACTTTGTAACGCAAGTCTTCTAGTGCTGACACTAGGACTTTCCTCCACTAATTCCAAGACATGCTGTTCTACATTAACGACCCTTTCTGCTCTTGGACTACCGCGATGATGTTTTTATGGTTGATACGTGCCATAATCCCGTAAATGTTGGACTGTTGTAGTAAATGCACGGCTGTTTGGAACGCGGCGCTGAGGATATCGCTCACATTTGCCTTGCCCTTAGAGCGTTTCCTTAAGCTTCCCCATAAATAAGAACAACATCAGTAAGTTCAATGGTCGTAAAATTTTCCATTTTGGTTGAAACACTGCTTTCCAGCTTCAACAACAGACTGAATAGAAATTACTGACCTACCTAATAGTATTGGGTTGTGGCAGGTGATAAGAAAGTTTTTTGCACTTCTACCTTACTCTCCTTTGCATAACATGTCTTTGAACTTAAATTTTTGTTATTATTCTGCTGTATTCAAACAATTTTGGGTCAAATTTTCAATTATTATTTTCTCATATCTTAAGGGTCCCATTGCCAAAGAAATGTTTTTTTTTTAGTTTATATATTTTGTAATCTACCATCGGATTTAATATTTGTACCTGTTTCTGATATACCCTGTGTAGACCAATTGATTGCAAAGAAGCAATGCCAAACTTCTCATTAAAATTTGTTTAAGATTTCTTCCATAATAATTACTTTTTGTTTTTTTTATACTATTTCTATTATATGTTTTATTTGTGTTTTTTTTTGTATAGAGTTGTTATTTTGTTCATTTTATTAATAACGAGATAATTTGAGTTTATCATCTAGTGTTCATATTTTAATACGTTTCTTATATGCGGCCCGCAGAACATTTTTAAATTTGTAGTTGGCCCATTGTAAAAAAAGGTTGCTCATCCCTGGTCTACAACAAACACCGCAGGTCAATTTTGACATATTGGAATTGAATGAAACATTGACTACCGAATGACCTCCTTTTTCTTCAAAAGTCGGCCATTTCGAACTAAAATCGCCGGCGCGTTCGAAATCCTTCGATTTTAGCTGCATTTGAACTTAGAAACACATCAGGAAGTGATGAACTACGGTTGAACGACCCACTTGCTATTTATACTCTTCGGGTTACGCTCCATTGCAACTTTGTTACGTTCTAAGCTAATTTCGACCTTTTTCAACCTTTCCAGAGTTTGCGTTGAAGATTTTTCATGATTCTCCCCGGTTTTTGTTAATTAGAGGATCCAGAGCGTGCTAGATGAAGCACAGTTAAAAGAAAGCGTAAAAAAGTTGTACAACATTGGAAGAAAATCGACACTGTAGAGAAAAAACAAAGTTGGAATTGATATATTATTAATTAAATTAAAGTTTTAAAGAATATTTTAAGGTGAAGGTATTAAAAATAGAAAAATGTGACGTACTCGAGATGGCCTACAAAATGATTTCTTTTAAACATTTCTTAATTCCACTAAAAAAAGGTTTTAACTGAAAAAAGCACTTGTTTTCCAGCCTTCTTCATTTATTAAAGTGCTAATTTCAACAATTTCAACATGTACTTGCTTTATGCTTTGTAACAACTAACTTTTTTGCACTTGCTTCTAAAACTCGGTAAATAACATATACAGGGTGTTGCATTCAAACTACCAACACAGAATGTGATTTCCCAAATACAAGGCATAAAAGAATGAATATCGTCACCGTGTCCGCCTTGATTTTCGACCACCACAGGATACTTGTCATAAAGCTGCCTAAAAGGTTTTAACTCGTTAACTCAATATAAGCGCAGACACTCAGTATGTATGGTGCTGGCAAGTCTCGTCGCATCTGTACTGACATACAGATAAATTTTAGAATCGCCTGATTACGATTGTAAACGTTATCTAATTATATTTTGGTCATGCTGTTGCATGTACAGGGTGTTTTATACCATATATTATTAAAGAAACATGTACTGGCTGGAATCGTAGATTAGTTATGCTTCTCCAAAGTTCTACTTTTTGAAAATGAAACGAAATGCTTGAACGTGATTTTATTTTTAGGCAAAACTTCCAATGCTCGAGATGACTTACAAAACTCCTTCTACTTAAACTGCAATATTATTGATTAGAATTTTAAATTTTGTTCGGAATATAAATGTGCTACAAACACTCCCAAAATTGAGCAATTTCAATTCTGCAACTTAACCTCAAAACCAGGAAACCGAAAAATATCAGCGACCGCAACAAGCAGACCTTTCGCGTAAAATTTGAAGCTCAATCAAGACACTCCCATTATCACCTTTCAAATATCGCGTCTCTATCGAATCGTCGAGAGCAACAACAATGCGACCTTGCCGCAAACAAGGTTCGTATTTCGTGTGAATATCAAATAAATAAGGACTTGTTTGTAATATTCCAACGGAGGAATTTTCGCTTGGGCGTTTTTTTCCATTTTGGAATCGTAAAGGCCGAACCGGCCAAGTGGACAACCTTGACTCTTTCGACCCAACCTTTGCAAAGTCAAGCGCGTTTCGTTGGTTTGCTTTTGAATTTTCAAGTGCTCGTCCGAGAGATGCTCAATTAATCACAAAACCTTGTAGCTTTTAATGGAAATTTGAATTTACCGCCAATTAAATACAAATTTGTACAAGTTTGACGTAGGCGTTCGTGTTAGAAAACGAAGGCTTTCATTAATCATTTAGGAGGCCATTAATCATATACAAAGCTATACAAAAAAGAAAGAAATGACAGTTTAAGAACAACATTATTTTTTGCTACTAAATGACATTTTTAGTAAAAGTTGTTTGGCATTGAAAAATGAAATTAGCAAAAGAAAAGCCCTCGATTTCAACAAGCTGGAGATCCTGCGACGTAATAGCAATCCCGAAAAATCAAGCTAAAACTCCCTAGAAAACTAATCCGGTCAAGTGAGTGGCCACAATATTCCTCTGATTTAAATCTTTTTGAATTAATAGTGGAGAAGCACGGAATTTATATTTCTAGATCATATCCACTCAAATGACGGATGAGCGACTATATGGGGACCACCAAAATTTAGTGAAATTCCCAAAAAAACTGTTACATATACAAGGCGTTTCCAAAGAAAATCACCCTTTTATTATAGGTATGAATTGGCTTCACTTTAAAGGCGTTAATTTTTTTAAATCCGTGTTTTTGTGTTACTACTATATACAAGGCGATTAAGAATAACTATATAGTTTATTGTGTATTATTAAGGATACAAAATGTACAAGGTGCGCCCAAATGAATAGCGTTATTATACTCCGTGCGTGCGTGCGTGCGTGGATTACATTATTGGTTTTCTTTTCGGTTGATAAAATGTTTTGGTATTTTCATAAAGTCTCAGGTGAAACTATTACATATAGGGTGAATAAACTGAATGGTACGTTTATTATTTGTCATTCAAGATACAACATATACAAGATGCGCCCAAATAAATTGCTATATTATTACATGTGCGCGTGCGTATTACATTATTGGTTTTTTTCTCGATTGATAAATTTCTTTGGTATTTTAATAAAGTCTCCGGTGAAATTATTATATACAGGGTGAATGGAATGAATGGTGCAGTTTATTGTTTATCATTCACAATACAACATATACAAAGTGCTCTGAGATTAATAGCTTTATTTTTACATGTGCATGCGCGGATTGTACATTTGGATTTCTTCTGGGTTGATGAACTTTTCTGCTATCTTACTAAAATTGCAGGTAAAAATATCATATTACAGGGTGAAGAGAAAAAATGGTACAATTTACTATCTGTCATTCGGGATACAACATATACAAGGTACTGCCAAATGAGGATATTTGATTCCTTTTATGCTGATGAAATGTGTTACAAAAGAGTAGGTGAAGTCTGTACAGGGTAACTAAAAATATGTATTCGGTTTACTATACATTATTAAGTATATGAAAAATATATAACTTAGTGCGTTATATATTTTTCATACAAAATGAAATTGTTTTATAACTAAAAGTGAGTGCATATGTTGATTTATTGTTTTTCGTCAGGGTTGATTACATTTGTTGGCGTGTTGTGTAAAACTAAAGAATACAGGGCGATTACGAATAAATACAGTGCCGTCGAATATCAGTATTTGTTGAGTTTGGGTTGATAAAATTTGACAGTGGGTTTTAAAAATGCAGGTTCAACTCTGTACAAGGTATTTACAAATATTGGAACAGTTTACTATACATTATTAGTGATTGATCTATTCGTTTTCTTCTGGGTTGATTAAATTTCTTGATTTGTTGGGTAAAACTACGGTATACAGGATGATTACAAACAAATACGGTTTACTATCTATTATGAAAGACACAAAATATACAAGATGCTGTTAAATGCAAGTTTGTATTTGTTTGTTTTGTATTAATAAAATAAATCAGTCTATGTTGTAGAACTATGTACAGAGTATTTAAAAAGATTGAAACAGTTTACTATACATTATTAAGAACATGAAAAAATAATTGGCTGGCAAATAAAATTTATTTGCGATTACGGTTTTGTATAGAGACTGGTCTATTGCTTTTCCTCTAGATTGATTAAATTTCTTGATGAATGAATAAATCTACACTATACAGAGTGATTACAAATAAATACAGTTGACTATATATTATGAATGATATACGAAATATACAAGATGCTGTCAAATACAAGCATGTTTGCTTTGGGATGATAAAGTTACTGTATACAGAATGGTTAATAATAACAGTACAGTTTATTAAAAATATTGTAAAGCCAAATTTATCCAGTCCATGTTTTAAAACTAGCTTTCTTTTTATATACAAACAAATCAGAAAATTTTGTTCCGCAATGGTGGGTTTTAGAATTAATTGCTAAACACCATTACACAAGGTGTTTTCCAAAAGCAACTCAACACTAAAGCTTAATCTTTCGTTGATCACTAAGTTAGCAAAGCAAACTTCTTATGTCGTGCATGTTTAATATAAATGTTAGCATCATTAAATAAGTATTCTGCATACAGAGGGTTTGAGAACATACAGTTACAACATAGAGATTCCATTTAGTATTAATATTAGTTAAAATAGATTCCTTAAAAAGGAAGGGAAGAGGAAGCATTCAAAAAATGCGACAACCGTTTCACTACTACTAAAACAACCCCAGTCTTATTAAATTATTGATATAGTGTTTAAAAAATTACGTCATGATGTAATTGAAAAGCTATTATATGGGTTAAGTAAGTTAACTTTGTTAGTGGTATGATTGTCACAATACACTGCTAGTTTTTTTAGTATCTCAATGGTTTATGGCTATACCGGGCGTTTAATAAAGGTTACCATAAGATATTTCAGTGTTGTTTAGTTGAGATAGTTAATATCAATATAATGCATAAAGTATTTTAAAGAAAAACAGTAAATTGCAATAAGGTGCGCTTCATATACAGGGAATTCATAAAATGAAAAAGATTTACAATAAAATGAGGTATAAGTACAATATACCTATCTCTACGTTAAAAGTGTTACATTTTTTTTGTGCTACGATTACTAAAATTGCAAACATTATTATTATACAGAGTATTTCCATTTATTTATGATTTTCCACAGCAGTGCTATAAAGGTAAAATTGTATCTCAATTATCTTCTTCTGAGGCAGAGCCTGTTTCCTTCAGTATTTTTCTCGATTACTGTACGTCTAAATTGTTATTCCATTTCAGTTATGTGATTATTTAATTTTATTCCTTCGTTTTTCCTGTCTTTTGGAGTTGTAGATCGGTCAAACCTACTTTTTCCGTACGTCAACCTAGTGCAAAATCCAACAAACAGTTAGCATAGCATTTGTTTAAATTTTAAAACAACGCTGCCCACGTCTAAAATTGCAGGTGCAATGTAGGACGGCGCCTGTTCTCGATAAGCCGTTGGTTTTACATTGTTCCAGGCTTCAACCTTGCAAGATAAAAACTACAAGTAAATGGGCCGCATTCTTTAGCACAATCAGACACCTAAAGAACTGATAAAAGTGCGCGTTTTGCACAAGATGAATGCTGCACTGGGAAGGCGCGCTTCGAAAACGTGTTTTGCCAAGTGCTGGTTGTCACTTCGCCGTGTTTAAAAGAGAGCGTTTTCGCAGCAACCGGAGAAGTACTTGTATAACAGTACGTAATAAATGTAAATAAACAGAATTAAACTAAATTGGGTACTCCGAACGCCCAAAAAAAAGAAAGTTTAAAAAGTATATTGTTTATAGTAGAGGTTATGTTCAGATTTTAAAAAAGCTTCTGGTTTTTGCTTAAAAAAAACTTTTTTCTAGTGTTTTTTCTCCTAGTAGTAGACAAAATCAAAACAACTATTGATACCACTTGTTCAGACTTCTAACCTTACTTTATCGTTATGGCTCACCTATTGAGTCAGAACCTAGTTTAATCAACCATCTGTTACAACTAGAATGTTATGATGTACACTAGCTTCGATATTAATAAACCATGTACAATTTAAATACCGTAGGTGTCATAGTTGTTCTTATACAGAGCTACTCGTATAATCAGTTGTATATTGTAAATCATTAACAGCCCTTTCGTCTCACCACTGAGCACCGGCTTCTTCTCTGCCACGTGTTTCTCCTGAATGCTAAGGTAGAAACATGGGGGAGCTACAAATTAACATCGAATCTGAACTACAAAAAATTCAGGTTGCAGCACAAAACTTGTATACCCTACGTAGTAATGTTGGGGAATCAAACCCAAGCCATAATCGATGTTTTGCCCAAAAAACGAATACTCTGCCACAGCTCTACCACCACACACTACATTCACATTGTTAATAAATATGAATAAACAGTAAGGACCAGGGGTGAAAGTAAACCGGAACGCGTGGGAACACCCTTCTTGTAAATGATTTGGCAACGAAACTCAGTTCCAGTTTAACCACCAGGCAACAAAGAAAAACTAATAGTTCATTTTACGTAAATGATTTCTCACTGAAATGTGTGCGCGTTTGACGATGGATAGCGGGCGGCGTAAGGTAGAAGCACGGTCAACATTCGTCCGTTACACACGCCACCAACATGTACATTACAAACTTGTGGTGTTTTGTTTTGTTTAAAAAGCTCAACTAATTACGTTCCAGTAAGATATTTTTTTCTACTTTCACCGCTGATAAGAACTTAGTGCACAAAACAAATTAAAAGATGAAATGTTGCCAAATTGATTACGTCAAGAAGTAAATGATTTACGATAAAACAGTATTAAACATCATCATCAACATTTGAAGATAAACGCGTTCTTTTCCAACATCCTCCAAACATTCTGTATTTAACGAAAATTCTTCGAATTTAAAATGAATATTAGAAATTACTAAAATATGTCCCATTTCACCCACTACCGAATAGAATTGCATTTTTATGACAAAAATATTCGATCTTAAGATTTTGATGAAAATGCATATTTTTTGAAACACGGGAACTGAAATCAGCGATTTTAATTTATAACTTATTTTACCATATAGTTTTATTTTTAGTGCGGTGATACAATACAAATTGAGACATAAATATACTCTACAGAAATTTAATCTGCTGCCTTGCGATTACAAATCTGAGATAACAATAATTACTGCATATAGACTAACACCGTCCTTCTCGTTGTACTGTCTATGTATTACTAACCCTACGGAAAAGATGGTGTAAGTCAGTATATGATAAAGGTATACATAAAGGTCTCGTTCACGTATTTCACCATTCTATTTTACTTTTATTCTAGCCTATCGTTATATCCGTCATTGATTCTCGTATGCAATTATACGCTATGTTTACATTGGAATAGCTGAAGCAGATATTTAGATTTCTATCTGCGATATGAAATGTACGACAACAAATTATATTGAGTGACATTGTATTTCATATTAAAATATGATTATTCATACTCAATGAAGCGGGCGCGGGGGGAGGGGGGTAATTTTGATTAAATTCGAACAAAACAATTTATCGTGTACTTGAGAGAGCCTAAATAAAATTCAAGCAAAGTATTTTGCCAATACTATAGATTTATCAATTTATTGTCATTACTCCCTACGAAAATGCCAGTATTTTACAACCTCGAGTACTACCCATTTTCGTAATCATTGACGAAACATCTTCAGATTCTAAGCGCCGCGAATAACATTTCATCGCTTTCGTTGCCCAACACACGTACTTCTAAAAATTAGCCTAAAAAGTTGCACCGTTTTAAAGAATCCAATCTTTAGGTCATCGGTCTTTCGCCGTAGTTCTTTCGACACCGCGAAGAGCTTGCCCAAGTAGCGATGTTATATCACAGCAAGAAGCAAATAACAAGTACTAAATCTCTTTTCCTCAAGCTCGTTACACAAATAAAGCGCCTAACAAGCAAGCGGCGAGCGTTATTGCGCGAATTTGTAATAAATTATTACAGAAACCACGACATACCAGCCTGGGAAAACGCTTTCGTGAAAGTACGAGTATGAGAAATTCCCCCCGATGAAGATATCTCGTATGATCTACTGGTCCAGTTAGCATAATGGATGATTTGCATAAAATCGAGCGCGTGGAAATTGCAGTATTGGCGTTGGATTGCCGAGTTTCCGGCGACACAAAACAATGGGTGCATTTCGTTTGAGATGGATTTGGGTTATTAAAATGCTGGGAATCAAGCGTGCTTGCAAAAAAGACAATCGCAGTTGCATGACTTTTAATTAGGTAATTAATCTTAAATTGGTTTGCAGAAGACAAGAGTAATTAAAAGAAGTGTTAGAAAATTAGGCCACATTTGAAACTAATTTCTAATTATATTAAAATAAACTGCAAATTGCTTTCTTAACCTGACAGCTGTCTTCCATTGAAATATACAGGGTGTTTCATAAGACGTAGGAACCATTGATAGGGAGGAGTAGGACTAACAACAATTTCATGTTTAAATTTTAATTTATATTTTCTTACCTTAGTTGTTAAATTGTTTGCGATGTTCAATTATTTTTGTTTAAATCACCACCCGTGACAAATTATGGCTCTTATACTTCCCAGCTGTGTTTGTTTAAATATTTATAATTACCGATCGATAATAACCTTTGCTGCTTCTGATCTTCCACCATTCTTTGTTACTGATTGTTTTATATTCATTTGTGTTTGTTTAAAGCGTTTTGCGTCATAACTTCTAGTTTTTACAATTTTTAAGTGTTTAGTTTAAATTTGTGACGCACGTGCAGTAGTTTATATACTTTAAACGTCAACTATTTTGTTATTTTTTAACAACAATATAATACCTATCCGTCTTGACATCGTCAGTTGTTTGTACGTTGTACGTCCATTGACTGTTGAGTTCAACTGTTTTATTTACATAATACGTAATATATTATATTAGTTTTTTTCATCATCTATAGGTTTTTATGTGTAGTGTTTGATTTAGTTGGTGGTGTTTGCTTAAATTGTTATGTGCGTCCTTCCAACGTACATTGGTTTTATTTAAATGAGATGTTATGTGCAGTTAATAGTTTTTATTTCTTGTGATCTTCAATTGTTTTTATGTACCTACTTATGTAAAGTGTTTGAATATTGTAGCTTTCATTTATTTTGCTTAAATGTTATGTGACACAGGTCTTCGTGGCAAGTGTCATTGTTGGTTACATAATACGTTATAATATACATAACAGTTTACTGAGTGTGCAATTTTTATAAAAGTTGTGAATTTGGTATGTAAGTTTAAACTAGCATAGTATTAACGTGAAATCTATAATAAAACAAGAGAACGTCTAGCTAGAATCACATACCGTGAAAATAGAGTTGCCCACATACTATTTTTTCAGTTAATTTAAATGAGACATTTTGTATTTAATAATTAGTTTGTGTCGACTGTTGTCGATTACAGTTATTAGGGCGTTAATTTGCTTGGTTTATATCAACTTCAAAATAATTTAAAAATTCCAATTCAAGACGTATCGCTATTATATGTAATAATGACATGACGCAACGAGAACTAAATAGGTCCCCGGCCTAACACAAAAAAAAACACATATTCGATATTTACACTAGTGACGCTAATTCTGGACACTTTTAGTAGAAGTCTTCATTTCTTATTTATGTTATGAAAAAAATACTTTTATGCTATCCTAAATTGCTATTTTATGTCTTATATTATATTTTTGTGGTATTTAACATTTAACATGTTTAACAATTAAGAATAGTATTAACTTCCTCATAAAAAATTATCATTGGGTGTAGCTGACCCATAGAATTTTGGAATTATTTTTTTGAGCACTGGCAACATTAAATATCACGTGTTTGATTTCAACCAAATACAGGACGCGTGGGTTCTCTGCAACCTCCAATCAGAAGAAATTTTAGCAGCCTATTTAAACAGTTTCATCATATTTAGTCAACCTTCGTCTTTCGCAAAGCCTATTTTGAAATGCTATGAAAGTGAGAATACTGAAAAAATGGGTACCAAGACTCCAAAACATGCTAGTTGATCGCAGGGTAATAGAAACGAAGTAATTATCCTTCGCGAAGAAGATTATAAAGAAATAGCGAACAGGTTGTGTGGCGGGGCTAGGAACTCAACCGTAAGGGAAGTCTGAAAATACTTCGATGAGATTGTACCGGAAACAACCCCAAGAACTGTCAAAAATCCAACAGTAATAGATCAAGATGTGCGCAGAATCTGTCGTCTGTCGCTGCAAGATCTTTGAATATCAGCAAGAAATATCAACAACATCCTGTAAATATGTGGCGTGCCAATTACTGACAGAATGGTCAAAAAAAACTATGTGACAATGGGCCACAGGAAGCCGTACCTCAACCAAAAACAGAGGCAGAAACATACTGAATGGGCTCTGGCGCACAAAAGATGGACGCAAAAAGACTGGGGCAAGGCTATTTGGAGGGACGAGACAAAAATCTATATCTTTAGTAAAGACGGAGTGAAGTTTATTCGTCGCCGACCCGGTGAAAACCTTTTGTCAAGGTGCAACACGGTCCCCATGAATCATCCCGTTAGTATCAAGGTGTGGACATGCATGGCTAGCCAAGGCGTTGAACGTCTCACTCTCATAGACGCAACATTAAAACGAAAAATTACCAAGAAGTAGTGTTGGAGGCGAATGCATCTTCTAGTAGGATGGAGTGCCATATGACACTGCCCGAAGTTACATGAAGTGTTTCAGTGATCATCGCATCATTGTCCTGCCTTGGTCAAGAAATATTCCTGACCTAAATCCAATAGAAAATCACTATTCTAGGCTGACAATGTAGGTGTCACGCCACAATCTCTTAACAAGAAGGAGTTGATTATAGCCATCATCCAGGCTTGGAACAGAGAAATCCCACCAGAAGATCTCAAGACGTTTGGTGAGCCCAATCCTCGAAGAATCGACGAAATCATAAAAGGAAAAGGGTATCGAATGGAATATTAAAAATAGACCATTTTACTGTACGGATATTGATTAAATAAAGTATCCTTGTATAACTGTTGCTTAGCTAAATAATTTTACTAGTTCTAGTTCAACAGTAGACATTGTAATAGATCACACTTTGATAAGAATACGATCTATATTCAATTATAACTTAAATTTCATTTAAAATTCACGAATGAATGCAAAATTGAACAAATACATATATAAAGAGTGTCCAGAATTAACGCCACTAGTTTATGTAGAGTAACCTCCATTTTCTGCCAAGTCAGATGGCTTTCAACAACGCCGTATTTCATGAGAAATGATATCAAAATCAGTGCAGAATGGGCAGGTACATTCGCATGAAACAAGAACCAACCACCGTTTTCTATTATTGCGGTTGCAATAGACCAATTCGCTGCAATAATTTCTTTGTCACTCTAACGTAGAATGCACTATTTACTGTTTGACCTTCGGGTTCAAATTCTTTACGAATCACACCATGCTTATCGAAAAATGTCAGCATGGTTTGCTACAATTTCATAAACTCTTGCAATCAAATCTGCATTTCTTGAGATCGACGGACGCTCGATTCTAGCGTTTCGAACATCCTTACGTCCATATTTGCAATGTTTAAACTTTTTAAACATACTTGTACTACTTACGGTACATCGCACACCGTTTTCAATATTTTAAAAGCTTCTGTTGGGAGTTTTTCCTAATTTACAGCAAACTTTAATATTCACTCGTTGCTCCATGACGACTAATAGACACAGAATGTAGAAACTAGCAGCTGCTCGACCCTCTGTTTATAAATGTGTGACAAATTATATGCTAGCCGGCTTCGGTGGTCTGGTGGTGGCGCACTTGCCTTTAGATGCAAGGGTCGCGGGGTCGAACCTGGCGAAGATCGGTGAGACTATTATTATTATTATTATATTAGAAAATACGCATTCTGTCGGATAAAAAGTAAAGCAGTAGGTCCCGTGCCAATACGATGTGGGACACGTTAAAAATCATTACTGAAGTTGGAATTACCCCAGATAGGCAAAATTCTTAGTTAGGATGTACAATAAGCCAATGATGGCTGCAGTGCTTAGAAATATTTGGACTCTACTCTATTATATGCTGATTTACTTCTGGTTTTATTTCATTTAACTCTTGTGCTGCAGCGTCAATCCGGAACTTAAATTGTCCAACTTCGTACTACACAACGTATTTTGTTAAACCTTTTCAAGTTATTATAAAAATCCTTCATGTTTTAAATATGCAGTTAGCTAACCTGAATAAATAAACATAACCTAAATTATTTTGCAGTAGCTCAACTTGAACATCACAACGTAAGCTCATCGAATAAAACTTTCATAAATAGTTGAATTGATGTAACGCTAAATAAACCAATTTATATTAAAGGTGAACAGCTGACCATCATAAATCTAAATGCTAAACAGGTAATCTTTATGTGGCTTCATTTACGCAGCTAGTCCTTGAGAAATATTATTTGACGTTAGAATTTCCATTCAAATCAATCCAATCCCGTGAGCATATTCGAATTCTAACCTCAAACGCTCCGTCCAACTACGAAATTCGGGTCTTGCGTATAAAAAAAGCGATGTTGTAACAAATCAAGTGTGCGTTGAATGTAATATCGCTAATTTATAGTACGCTGTATGCATTAAAATTGCTCAATTCGTTGTAGTACAAGACATTATAAAGCAATTTTGGAAGACGGTATTTCATGCATATGTATAAAATTTTCGAATTTAACGACTTGGCTGCGGGCGAAATTTAAAGAGAAACTCATTCATGTTCGAACTTTTACTTTTATGATTATTTGCCAAATTTAATTGTTGTATAATTGGGAGCGCGAATTGGGATTTGTGAGTGGAATTTCGCTTCAATTCTCAATTTGAAAATTGATAATTTGCGATTGGGAAATTTCTAATTTAGAAATGCGGGCACCTTACAAACTTAAATATCTAAAAAATTTTGACTATGATAACACTCGTAAGCCTATACAATAAATTTAACGTATAAAGTTCGGCTGAAGATAATTAAGTTAGGTTAGATCGTATTAAATTAGGTAAGGTTTTCGACATAGCTAATATACTCGTTTCATATGAAATGCACCATCCAATAAAAATTAAGCTATCTCGTTCCATATAACCTCAAGTTGGTGTCTCAGCTCATCTAAGTTGTTAGGAGCTCTTGGCAATAATCTTAGTCGCCGGCCCATCATGTCCTAAAGATGTTCGATCGGGGATAAGTCCGGTAATCGTGCAGGCCAGGGCAACATTTGCAATTGTGATTGTTGGAGGTACGTTCTGGTAATGTTTGCAGTGTATGGACGTGCGTCATCCTCTTGGAAAATACCGTATGGTAACGTCTGCATGAATGGTACTAACACTGGTTCCAGGACATTATGAATATAGCGATTAGTGTTTAAAGTGCCTGGGACTAGTGCTGCCGTCAATAGCGAGACCGTGCTCGCGTCTCGCGAGAAACTACTCGCGACATGCGGGACGAGAATTTATTAATTCTCGTCTCGCATAATGCGAGACGAGGCGAGAATACCAGCGCGAGAAGCGAGGCGAGATGCGAGGCGAGGCGAGTATTTCTCGCGAGTAACTTGTGATTGTTTTTCTTGGCATAATTTTTAAATTTTTATTTTTAAATACAAGCCTTACACATTGAGTAAAGAACAATAAATTGTTCGCAGATGCAGGTTAAGTACCAGGTTTTTGACTTTTTACCTTCTAAATTACAATAGAGAAGTATAATACAGTAACATTTATTTTTCAATATAAAACGAAAATGCATATTACATAATAACACTACAATTACCTAAGTAGTATCTACATTCTGCAAACTGGTTTTAATTTCTGATGATAGTGAACAACTCAGCCAAGAATTTAAACACAAAAGACACCTTGCAGATTCTGCATTTAAAGAGTTTCTGTGTTTTCTGATGGTCAGGCCTGCTTTGGAAAATAAGCGTTCAGCTGGAACGCTTGTAGCTGGCGTACTTAAGAAATCTCTAGCCATTCTTGCTAAATTTGGATATACGTCCTTATTCGTATTCCACCAGTTTAAAATATTTGTGTCTCTTGCCGCTCTTGCCGAATTAAAATATTTATTTAGTTCCAATTTCCACTTCTCCTGATGAATGGATTCGATATTTGGAGGTGCTTGTTGAAATAACGATCCCAAATCTATAATATCACAATCTGTGAAATTACCTGGGTCTGACTCTGCAGTATTTTCTTGTCGAATAATATTTCCCGCGTTGGACGCGAAATATCTTTCCCTGAATAAATTTTCGAATTTTGTTGTCGAATACTTTGCCATTTCTCGTCCCCATTGTGTTAAGTTAAATGTTTCTTTTTTGTGCCTTGGATCCAACAGCAATACTATACAGTATATCCAATTTGTTTTACTGTAGTATTTAAGCAACTTCATATGCGCTGCCTTATATGCTTGCAATAAGTTTTCTTCTACATCGTTTTTCCTATTATTACTACTAAGTTTTTGAATCATATCTTCAATTTTGTCAATGACCATATTGAAACCAATTACTACCATGGGCAAAGTTGCATAATTTTCTCCACTAAGTGTAGTTGATAAAACATAAAAATTTTGCAGAGCTTTAGAAATGTTTGCTAAAATTTGCCATTCTACTTCTGTTAATAAATACCTTTTTAACATTGGGTAGTTGCAGCATAGCGCATTTAAAGCTGCTTTAATTTTTAAACCTGTTGTTATCATCAAATAAGTAGAATTCCACCGTGTTGAAACATCAATTTTTGGGGAAACGGGAGCTATATTTACGGCTTCACAGGAAGCATTTAATTTTTGTTGCCACTGTTCAGATCGTTTTATTGTAAGAAATAGTGATCTAAGCTTTTCTACGGCAGAAAGTTCCATGTCCTGGTCTTCTTCTTCGTCTTGGAAATCTCCTTCCTCCTCCTCCTCGCCTTCTTCCACATCCGTATTACCGTCATAGTTGGAATTTTTACTTTTTAATAATTTAATTATTTCCTGCACTGCTAAATTTAGAACATGCGCAAAACATCTAAAATGCTGATCTTCAACACTAAAATGTTGAAACCCGCCAGCAGACAAAAGTACCGATAATTCTTGCATGAACTTTGTATTGGCAGAGGCGTTATCCACTGTAATTCCCTGTATTTTGTTTTGCAAATCGTACTTTCTAAGGGATTCATAAAATATATCAGCAATATCTTTGCCGGTGTGTTTACCGTGTGAAGGAATAAAATCAAGTACCAAGGAGTGTAATTGAAAATGTTTGTTTACATAATGCGCCGTTATACCGTAAAAAGACTTGCTTGCCACAGAAGTCCAGCCGTCAATAGTAAATGAAATTTTCGAATCGTTATTTTTTAAAATTTTCATCACTACTTCTTGTACTTGAGCGTAATAAGAAAGCGTTTTCGATCGCATATAGTAGTACGTTTAGGAACTACAAGGGCGTTATTAATCGATTTAAATAAATTTTGTGTCACTTCATCATCGAAAAAACTAAATGGGAGATATTTGATGGCCAACCATTCGACAAGTTTTTCTTCAAACTCTTGCTGATTCAATTTCTGAAAAAAAAAACTCTTTTTTAACCACTCCCGTACTAGCAATTATTACTACTACTTTGTAAACTTTATAAATTTAATACCACAAATTAGAATTCATTCAGAACAATTGTCGTGGTCCTAGTGACACTGTACTGTCAGTCCAATTTTGCTACATGAAAGTATAGTAAATTCTAATTGTTTTTAAATGTATGTAACTTACGAGAGAAACGTTGGATTTTGCTACCATTTTGGGCAACGTATTAATTTGTTGCTTTTTGTTATTCTCGGCTGAGGAAAAGAGTTCCAAATATTCCTCTTGGTGGAAATTTTCCATATGCCTTTTCAATCCACTTCTATTTCGCTGAGTCATTTTAATCTTCTTCACCAGTCCATTACGTTTTTTACATAATCTGCATAGCCCTATTTTGCCATTATTTTCTTCTTTTATTTCATAATACAAATTGTATTTGTCTTTGGCAGTTTTCGGTTCATCCTTTTTAAATTTTTTGGTTTGGTTTGCTTCTTTTGCTGATACCGAAGTCGATGGACCCTGATCGTTTTCTAATTCTTCTGCTGAAGATGGCATATACGTTTCGTCTTTGTCACTATCATCGTTGCCATAATCACTTGCATTGGACGTATTAGTAGCACTAACACTTTTATTAATAAAGTAGTTTGCTATGGTTGAACGAGCATGTTTCATCTTTAACACAAATCTCACCCAACTTTACTAAACTATGGAAATTCGCAACTGCAAAATATTTTAAAGTGAAACTGCTTTATGTATTATTTCGCATTTCAACAAATATTGTGTAGAGAAGCTTGGCATTGTTTGTCTTGCGGCGCAGTAAATCTTTGAAACTAAAAATCCTAAACGTAAACAAGCGGCGAATTTGAACACTTCCAAGAAAAATATAAAGTTAAAGTTTAAAGGGTTCTTATTATTTACCCTCTATGGTTCAATACCTGTCGCAAGTTTTTGCAGTAAGTGCTTCTAGTTAAGCTAGTAAAGCAGGATGTAGCAGATTACGTTAAACTACCTGTTTTTAGAAACACCTGCAAATATTCTTGGTAAATCCAAGTTTATTATATGGGAAATATTTTAGAAGCGAGATCTCGCAAGACAAAACGAGATCTCGCAAAGCGAGACGAGATTTATGGCTGCGAGCTCTCGCGCGGGGCGAGAAAATTTTGAATTCTCGCGTACAAAATGCGAGGCGAGGCGAGTATTAGTCATTTCTCGCGCGAGTATAGGCTCGCGGCAGCACTAAAAAGAAGGATATAAATTCATAAGGTTTAAAAATAATTTGGCATTTTATAAAATTCTCATTTAAGACTACATCATACATTTATTATAAACAAAATATTATAGGAATAAAATCGCTTGTACAACATATACATTAGACAGTAAAAAAAGTACTATTTAATCAAACGACATAAGATCCCGACTATTATTTGGCCACTGATCTGTATCGCTGTCTGGGTCTCCTTCATGATCAGAACCTGCTGGTGCTTGGGAAGCATAGGTGGATGCTTCGCCGCCCACAGGCATGTAATATGTAGACTCCAACTTATTTGATGATGGAGATCTGCCAAGGTTGTTCATTCCTTCTAAAGCACGTTGGTTCTGAGGATCCATCCTAAAATCAAAAATAAATTAATACTTCCAACATTGCTTGAACAGGGTACGCTCACCGAAGGGCAATACTATAGTGTACAAATGCATCGTCATCTTTCTGTAACCGCACTAAACAATCGCCAATCATCTGGTGTATTCGCGAAGAAGGGTTAACATCTAGATGTCGCTTCAGCAACGTTACAGCTTCATCATAGGACTGATCCTGTTCCAATTGTTCTGCAAGCAGGGTCACGGGAGCCATGTAACTTGGATCTGTCGCGATTGCTCTTTCTAGCACGCCTCGAGCTCTGGAGGTATTCATAGGATCTTTCAATAAAACTGATGCGTATAACTAAAAGTAAAACTTGTTAGTTAAGGTTGCCAATCGGTAGGGGAAGTTCAGATTATGTCATGGTTATAGGAGCTTTGTGCAACAGGGGAATAGTGACGAAGGGGAAACTCCACTTCTAAGAAAGTGCTAGATTGACAGAGGGGTGAAAGGTGGGCGGAAAGTCAGGTAAGGCATGAGTGAACAGGGTGGAAATGGGAAGGGAGAGGACGAGGGGGCGATGAAAAAGAACAGGAAATGGGGAAAAGGAAGAATAAATGGGACAAAAAGGAGAAGTAGAAATAAATAGTAAAGTGGTTGAAGGAGGGAAAAAGGAATGAGCAAATGGTGGGAGGAAGGGGGAAAAGGAAATGGGGGATGAAAGAAAAAAGGATGTAAGAGCAAGAAAGAAATTAGAAAAGGAAAAATAGGGTTTAGAGAAAGTAAAAGACGATAGTTAAAAGGAGGGCGAAGGGTGAAAGCGATTTGCAAGTGTATTTCGTAAGGGTGAGTGCTGGTTGGTATAAAAGGGCATAAACTTTTTCGTGGTTAGGGCTGCCAATCGGAAGGGGAAATTCAGATTTTGTTATGTTTATATTAAGGTTAAGTTGGGTCATTTAAAGCTATTTACAGTAAGGATTGCTGGTATGAGATTTACTTCTATAGTTAGGTTAGGACAAGGTTGAAGTTTTATTAAGGGTAGGTTCACATTATTAACGCCAAGCTTAGGTGACATTATGGTTCAAGATAAGTTTGGTTAGGTGCAAGTTAGGATTAAGCGACAGTTACAGATTTAGATAACTGCTGGAAATGACTTACAGTTAGGGCTGCTGATATGTGATTCATTTGTTTACAAGCATTATTGGCAACATTAGTGGCCTCTCTAAGTCGATTCATGGCAACATAGCTTTGGACTAGCCCGTAGTTCGATTCATATCTAAAACTTTGCCATTCCCTTCAAGTTTTTACGATGAAAATATTTTTATTACCTGTAAGGACAACACTGTAACGCCTCCCGGTAATGGTAGGAAGCTTCTTGATACTTGTTAATCTGCATGAAAGTGGCAGCTTTGAGCAATAAAGCTTCAATATTGCGTCTGTTAAGTTGGCAAGCTTGTTGTCCGAAATATGCGGCCCTGTCGTACTTATCATTGACAAACATATGGTAGCCCATCACCACCCAATGTTCGCAAGACCACAAGGACATGTCAAAGTCAGGTAAGAGTCGTTCTAATTCACGATGATGCTCTTTTTCGGTGGACTTGCCTAAGAATTAATAAATAAATAAAACATTTTTAATCATATCAAGAGGTTTTTTAAAAAAATTATTATGAAAAAAACACAAGGTAAACAACAGGTAGGTATAGTTAGGGAAACATCTTGCTCTGTATCTTCTATTCCAAAGCTTCTAAAGCGGAAAATTTAAGAGTTCAATTTGTTCATGCATTGAGGGCATTAGGATTAGAGTGCTTATACATTTTAACGTTTCCAATACATCGAGTTAAATTTATTCATTCAAAATAAAATAATATTTCAGAGCTCAAATAATTGTACAAATTCATTCTATTAATTCAACATTTGTGTAGATAAAAATATTATTCTTGGTTTTGGCGTTTATGTTAATATCATTTGCAATAAGTTTCTTCCTCAGACACGAGTACATCCATTGTTTACCATTTCATAATGACCTTCTAAACACTTCAAAATAAATATTAAACTAAACAAGAAATAAAAATTGCTGATATTTTTAATAATATTATATTTCCTTATGAATTATTATAAATTCCAATGAAACAAGGCATGAAATAATTAATAAATTACCTAATAATGTTGCTAAGAAATCTCTCCCCATAACGAAATGTGGATCCACACGGGCCACCTTTAAAAATGAAGTATTAAATGCTTAAATTAAGTAAACTTAAGTCAACTCACCCGTTGTAAAATGGCCAAGGCTTTTTTATCATCGCAGATGAAGTTATAGCAGTGTGCCATATTTACCAACACTGCACTGTTGTCTTTAAGAAGCCCTGGCATATCCAAACTCTTGAAAGTTGCAATTGCGCTGTTATGCTCCCGTGAGTACATCTCGGCAAGGCCCCTTAGCCATGTACTTATCCATCCCAATTCCACAGTGGCTCCCAACATCATTGAATTTACTTCTATGCCCTAAAAACTCAATATTTTATTGTTTAACGACGCGAATAAGTCAACTTTTACCTTAATTCCAAGCTTCAATAAATTTTCAGCCGCATCCAATGCTAAAGGACATTCTCTTAGTACTTCTTTGTAACACGCAATGGCTGATCTTTCCATACCGGCATTTCTGTACAGGTTTCCTAGAGCCATGTTAATCTTTGGAGTTCGGGCCCTAGCGGATATGCTTTGAAGCACTTCTATAGCTTTTTGGTGTTGTTTCAATTTTAAGCAACACAAATGGACTTTGTATTTGATGTCTATGTCGCTGATTATGCTCTTTTCCCCGTCCTGCAGTTTTGCCGTGTTCTTGGATTTAATGATGTATTTTCTGATTTGAAGTGCTAACGAATAGGCATTTTCTGCTGCTAAAAACTGCTGCTGGTTGTAGAGAGCCTCCGCATAGTATACATACAGTTGAAACTTTGCAAACTGCATCATTATGTCTTGTTTTTGTTCGCATATTGAAACAGCTATTTCACCCTACAGTACAGGGGTTATTTTTGATTTAAAATTTTATTATTTGCACTTACCAGTCGTATTATATCAGAATATAATTCCTGCTCATACAATACCGACATTTGATTTATAATATTATTCATGTTTGATGGTTTAGTCTTCGTTGTAACTTATTAATAAATAGGTTTAACTATACTTCACAATACGCATTTGAAACAATATTTTGAACTTCTGAGGTTATGTTGACAGTAACCGCTGTTGTTTTTAATTAAGGACCTCTATTGGTTGAACGTGCATATATACAGAGTGTTTATAATACACCGTGCGATCAATAAAATTCTTGCTTCGGATTGGCTGTGCAAAATAATGTATGTTACTACTCAACCTATACATAACATACATCCACATGCAAATTGTTAGATTTTTAATAATTAAGGTAATCATTTTTTCCAATTTAAAACCAGGACGTTTAAAATAGGTCAGACAGCATGAGTAATTGAGTAATGGTAGTCAAATAGTCGCTGTCGTAGAACATATCATGAGTTGAAAAATATTGTGGGGTATGCTTTATGCTTATCCTATTTTTTGTCTTTAAATCAAAGAATGTAATAAAATGTATTTCTTTTATTTATATTATAGATCATAAAAGTAATTTAGGAAAAAAACAAATATTAGTTATGGATAGACTAGTACATATTAATTATTAATTGGGATTTTGCGATCAAAGTAATAAAGAAACAAGTGTATTATATAGTAAAACAGAACGGTTTTAATTAAAAAAAAATAGATACAAAAGTACTTAATGTAGGTACATTTCTAATTTTGCTTCTTATATTTTTGTAAAGAGTGGATTGATTTTAATAATAATTCGTTCTTTTGGATTTTTTTTTAAAATTTCATACAAGTTTGGTTAAAATTATATTTAGTATTTAAAAGTTTTAACTTGTAATTGGGTTTTATTATTGGACCACATATTGTTCATCAATGAAAAAACAGGTTCGGCAGGTGCATTGATTCCGGTAGACACAGACAATATTCTACCAATTTGCCAATATTTTTGTAATACCATCATTTTCATTGAAGACTTTGAATATTTCAATCCATCTGTTCGATACTGGTACAGAATTTTGCCTCCAGTGAGTAATTTTTTCATCTGTATTGCAGTGTAGGACAAAGCATGTTTCATCAAACAGTTCGTCCTCTACTAAATTGATTTCAGAAAAATGCTGAAGAATGTAATCATTGCAAACTTGAATATTGTCACAAGTGGGTTGAGTGTTTAACAAAATCCAATTGAATTTATCAGCATGCTTTATAGGTCCTTCCCATTCCTCTAGATATTGAACAGTGGCGGCTTGTACTAAAGGGCACAAGGGCACGTGCCCACCCAACCACCAAGATAAACACAGAAAGAAATTCGCATGTAATTCAGTGAATTATTTTAATTTCATTATTTTAACGATGGTATCAAATTTTCCTTCCGCTAACACGCTCAAAACTATGTTCCGGGGAACGCTCTGATTTGTACCTATTTAGAGGATGATTCGGTTGCCTATCGGTTATCTTCGCTATACGCGATATACATTGTTCCCGTTTGCAGTCAACGTTTGAATTTGCACTTTGGAACGCTGTTTTCGCCCAATCGCGCGTTTGAATTCAAAGACGAAAGTGAGGTTTTTTCAATGATGGAAGTTAATTGTGTGCAAAAAGATCGACTGAACGCATTGGCGGTCCTATCAATAGAAAAGAAGTTCGTCCAGTCTATCCCGGATTTTGACAACAAAGTCATAGACGTCTTTTCCAGCATGAAAAATAGGAGAATGGATTTTATGTACAAAAAATAGGTAAATTTTTTCTTGTGCCCACCCTCTTTCTTAACTCACGAGCCGCCACTGATATTGAATACTTGTGTCATACAATTCAACAACTGTTCCTTTAAAAATAGCAGGTTTGAATATTCCTTCTTCCTCTAGATGTTTCAAATTTTGCCGCACCAGAAGTGGTTAGAAAACGTTTGCTTTTATGTCAGCTAATTTTATTTTTAAATAGCTGTAAATATTACTAGCTTCTATTATAGAAATATCCTGTCTTTATATTTTGCAAAACAGCATTGTGGAACATTGATGACACGTTATGCAAAAAGTAAAGCCAAAACTCTGTCTCTGGGTTTTCAAAATAATTAGTGATATGTAACGTTCGTTTAGTTTTGCCGCTTTATAGGAATTAAAGTGTTATTTTTATTGCCGCCCTTGGGTCGATGACTATTTTATTATTTTTGAAGATTAAGTTATGGCAGGTCACATTTGCAAAGCCTGTGAAAGTTCCCATTGTTCCGCTTGACGTACTTCTGTAGTCTGGATATGCCGATCGAAAACAGTTCTTAGAATTCTTAGTTGCCAGAATGGTCGAAGTCCCACGTTTAAGAATTTTGTTCTAGAACCATTTCGTTTGGGTGAGAGTTTTTGCGGCAGGAGGAATGATAGTGAATGCTAACTTTTGGGAGTGAACGGACGTGGTTTTTGGAAACCGGGTTGTTGGTAGCTCTCTTCTGCTAGATGAATATATCGTATCGTTTTTTTACCTTAGGCAAATGAATCTTCGACTTGTGCCGGATTAAAAATATTAGCAGAGTGTAGCTTTTTGTAAAGACAATCCAGTGAAATTGTTCTTTCGACTTGTGTCGGATTAGAAGCCTTCAACCCCGTGACCACCTCCTTTCAGCCGTTGCAAGTGATAATCCCGTACACCGGCGGATTGGGGATTTTGATTCCTGAAGTTCCCGTCCTTCTTTTTCTTCGTCAAAGAAAGTCCTGGTCCGCAAATTGGTTGACGGTTTGATGCGTTCGAATAAATAAAAATAAAATTTGCAGCATTTAAATCCTCTTCTAATAACTGTTTTGCATAAGACACTAGCACATCGGTAACTATAGGCGATTCAAATTAACTTTTCGCGCGCGCACACAATCAGCTGTTCTAGGTGAAACACAGTCTCACTCGCCAGCAGGTTGTAAATAAATCGTTGCGCAGCGTGGTTTAGTGAATGTGTGTATTTTTTGTTCTTGTTCGATTTTGCCTGTAATTATGAGTGACAATTTATTTATAATTATTATTTATATTATATTATATTATTTATAATGCGAGTAAGTTCGAATTCGACAACACAGACAATTAGAACATTGTAAAAAAATTTCTGTACAATCAATAACGACTCTAACATTTTTAAACTTACTGATACATGTAGGTAGATTTGCTAAAACTTCATCACGCGTACGAAAATAAATTGTAGGATTAAGTACTACGTACAGGACATTCAAAATAGTATAAAATATGGTTTTACACGTTTGTGAAGATAAACCACCAAACAATATGCTTAAAACAACATACGACGAGTTATTTTTCAACTGAATGAAAGTCAGAATGATTCTATCCCGAATGGTTAAACGATCCTGAGGTCAATTATTTCAGTTAGGCCAAATATGTTCACTACTGCAACATTTCTAGCTCCTGCTTTTGGAAAATAATGAAAAGCTAGGTTACGGCACCTTTTGCTTTTAGAATCGCAATTAAACATGCAAAACGTTTTGTCATTGCTTTCCTTCTTTGGGGGAAACTCCATTCTTCAAGTATTGACGTTTTAGTTGCTTAAATATATTTTATAATACACGAATGTAGCTTACAATAATTTATTAAAACCAAATGATTATATTGGAATTGTCACTCGCGGCTGTGTTTCAGGAGTTCATCACAATTCCGCCAGAGGGCGTATTGCTTAGCTTGAATCGCCTATTTCCTCGCATTTTGTTCTAGTTTGAGCAAGAAAATCGCTCGTTTTAACATCACTGGCTGTATCATGCCTTTATGGGTCATGTTGAATCTCACAGTTAGAACACGTTGAATCCGGGTACTGCCGAGAGCCGGCGCCGAGAACCGACGTGTAGTATAAAACTAAAACTACGATAAACTATAATAAGATCGATTTAAAATTGGTATTTCAAGGCTTAATTACAGGATCTTGTGATAAATTAATAATTTTCGATTTTGTGTTCCTAAAACAATACATTTTGTGTACTGGTTACATTTTACGACTAACCAGGATCAATGACCAAGAAAACAGTACTGTACTGGTAAAACCAGTACGTATGGTTAGCTAATTAATAATGAATAAAGCGATTTACATTTGTATTATTAATTAAAACTTGATAATTATGTTATACAACTTAAAGTTCCATTTTGATTTACGTAGTTTTTGTATGTTAGCTAGTTTGGTTAGTTATCCGCCATTTCCATCGGAATTTTAAATCATTATATACTGTGCTTTTTTTGAGGTTACCTATATTGTTAACTTTTAGAACTGAAATATACATATTCTGCTTGATATAAAAAAAACCAATCAACATATGCAGAAGTTTTGAAGTAAGCTTCTAGGTGATTCTAAATGTAGGAAATTTGATTTTTAAATGGCCAAGTTGTAAAAAAATATATACATATTAGTAGTATTTTTGCGTTTTTTTTTTGTTGGTTTAGGGTTCCTTACTTAATCTTGCTACACATACAGAGTATAGCTTTAATTTCGCTTCTGTATCTCAGTGTTTATTAAAAATAATTTTTGTTTTGTTTTCGGGAGTAGTGAAAATTAATACAGGCTTTACAGGTGTTCACAATGCATTCGATTTTTTTCTTAGTTTTATAAGTACATGTCCACAACTAATATTGGTAATCATTACCTAATTTAGCATTATTTCACTACATTTAGATCGAGGGTTGCGTATACAATACAGTGCGCGGTGCTATTGCTACAGTTTTCTTTCACATTCGACACCTTCATTGTTGATTTGAAAGAGCGATTCTAGGACGCGGGTTTGCAAGCATCTCTATGCACTTAGGCCACATTTGGCTCATTGTACGCACTAAGAATTTTGCCTACCTGGGGTAGTTCCAATTCCAGACAGCTTGCCGTTTTTAACCTTGCTTGAGAGTGAACATTTCGCACTACCACGAAATTGGTTGGGGAGGCTTGAAGCTCATTTGTATCGTGTACTTGTAGCAGTCAACATCGCTGTACAGTCTAGTGAAAAGTGCGTGCAATGGAGTTTCAATCTAAAATTAAAGCTGGGACGAGCGTTTCTTCTACTGAGTGTACCGAATGCTAACTGCCCATATACATTGTATTCCTCTCTGTTCCTCTCAGGGTCCACTCTTTCTCGCGCCGCGCAGCTCCCACCAGCAAGGTTAAATCCGGCAAGCTGTAGCGATTTTTAACGTGTCACATAGCGCAGTGGCACGGGACTTTACTTCTTATCCGACAGAAGGTGCACTTTCAGAATTTTTCCCGCCAGAATATCTCACTGACCTTGGCCGGATTCGACCCCGCGTCCCTTGGATCTCGAGGCACCCACTGGACCACCGAGGCCAGCATTTCTTTTATCTTATTTAATTAATAACATAATGAATAGATATGAAAGCGTTGTGATTATAATATTCACGAAGTATATTAACTTAGCTAGATGTTTATGTTTGGTACTTTTTTTAAACGTATACTCTGTGTAATAACGTTTTAATATCTATCATGGTTATAGAAATGCGGTAAAGGGATCGGGGGTTGATGTAAACATTACAGTGCGCGGTGATCTTGATAAGAGAGAGGGTAGATGACTCAGGTACTACTGTAGGGCAGACTGACAAACCATGCTGGATACCGTTTATAGTAATTTACGTATAGCGTTGTTTTGCTTATTCAGCTTCCTTTTACTTTAGTTCATTAATAACATAATGGATAGATGTAAAAATGTTGTGATTGTAATTTTCAGCAAGTATATATTAGCGTAGTTAGATGTTTGTGTTAGTTCACTGTTTCTAAACCATATGCTAGGAGAGGGGGAAATTACAACAATTGCATAATTTTTGAGCTAAATATCAAACTGGCACATATGTCTTTTCACTGCTAATTTTTGATTATTTTAGGAAGGGGTAAAATTACATCCCCAAGGACGGCTTTTCAGGTAAATTTGAAAGCAGCATGTGATAGCGTAAGCATTTACACAATTTTTGAGCTAAGCATCAAACGCACAGATTTGCTATTATTATTTGTTGTTTGTTTGAGAAACCGGTCAACGCATGTTCATGCACATGCGTAATTGATAAACAGGAAGGAGTTTTATCTACTGCGCATGCGCGTGACCATGCGATGAACGGTTTCTCGAGGTGTTGGAACAAAACTGTATTTAGCTACTTACTACACAGAGGTAGTCGGAGGGGATGGCGGTAGAGTAGTGGCCGCAATGCTTGGCTTAGAAGATATTTTATCAAAGTCGTTCAGATTCGAGCTCTGACCATTGCACTTTCCCTGGGTTTTTGAGGTTTTAATTATAGTTGGAGTATGAGGTTTTTCAATGAAGGGGCATGATAAACCTGTGGATAGCACGGAATGTGGTGAGCCGGGTTAAGCTGGGTAGGATGGAAATAGTTGAATATTAAATAAAAATATTCTGACGAAACGTATTTTTAAAAGGATTTTTTGGAAAATACAGTGATATGTTTTTTCTACGGGTACACTACCTTACACGTGTTGCCTATAAGAATAAAATACTGATATTACCTGAAAACCGCCATTTATTTAATTTAACTATGTGGGAATTATTATAATAGAAGTACGTTACCATACATATTTGATATTAAAATCGTATTAATATTTTCCTTCTATCTACCAGACAATTTGAATGCACATTATTAAAATATACACCGATATGTACACCGCCGTTTTGGTTGCGGTCGACTAAGTACCCGTTACGAGAGATTGACATTTTAGTCACATTCACCTGTCGGTGATTTGGACATGGTCGGAGATTTGGTCATGGTCTTATTTCGACGTTTTGGCCGGCGTTCACAGAGTATCCCTTAAGACAATTTGGCATTTCAGACATGGTCGGCGTTTTGGTCCTGATCTTATTTCGACGTTATTTTCGGAGTCGGCAAAGTGTTCCTTACGACAATTTGGCATTTTGGACATGGTCGGCGGTTTGTTGATGATCTCGTTTCGGCGTTTTGGACTGATTTCACAAATCACAAGTATTGATTACAATACAGTAATATTAATGAACATGTAAACATCGGCGGTTTTTGTCGTCGACGCTAAGTTATCAATCTCTGTGGCGTCGTATAACACTGGACGGCGTTTTGGCCTTAGTCGGCGAAATGCTCATCGAACAGCAGTCGACATTATGAGTCTCGTCGGCGTTTTGGACATTCGGCGAAATGTCACAGACCAATACTTTAAATACTGTATCTTTACAATATTTGGGTCCAGCTGAAATGTAGTAGATGAAAATCCGACGCCGTTTTTTTTTCGTGATCTATCCACTTACAATTTATTGGTGTTTCATTGAAAAGGGAAATTTTTTAGATGCATTCTAATACGAATAATAAATAGTTTTAATAGATATATTACATAATTAATCATCCAGTAAAGCAAGAATAGTATTTTATTAATAATATTGCGTTTGTAAATTAGAGATTTAGATATTACCTACTTATACAGGCAAATCTTAAAATAAATAGTTTTTAAGCTATAAAAGATAACAGAAATATAAAAAATAGCACTTCCAGTTGTGGTTTTCAGTTATGAACTGGCTGACCGGGATTGATTTCGTATGAGCCAGCGTTACAGCATTCTTATTAAACGTTCATTGACCGGGCCGATTCAGTGTTCAGTACGCCTCGAGTGCGTTTTACTTAAGCCGATTATGAATATGATAAAAAGAGATAGTATTTTAGACGACTTCCACAGTGGCATACGGCTACAAAACGGACATGGCTTATAAAAGAAGTAGATAAACCCGAACCACGCTTTCACTGAAGCTTTCGTAATAAAACGTTATTGCCATAATACCAAACTGTACATTTTAACATGATGGTATGGGATTATCCAAAATATGACTCAACAACAGATAGGTTTGGGCAAGTTTGCAAGTTCTTTTATCCTACTTAGAGCTTTACTACCTGCATATTTTTATGGACATGTCAAAATGCATCAATATCGCTCACTGATATTTTTTGGTTTTATGTATTAGATTCTATGAAAGGGTTTTAGAACTAAAATCTAAAACAATGAAAATTTTATTTTGCCAAATACAGACTAGGAAACGAAGGCCGCTTGTATATTTTATGGCGGCGGTACACCTAATAATTTTTACGGCAGCGACGGCATGTGAATTATCCAGCAATTACTTTGTTCTTCGGAATATTTAATTTTTGTTCCGCATTAATCAGTGATCATAAAAATGATAGATTTTATCAAATGGGTCAGTAAAAAACGGAGGAAATTTTGATTCCTAAGAATTCTTTAAAAAAAGAACTAGGTACAGGTAAAGGTACTTTCGGTAATAAGTACCTCGGAAGGTATTTAGGTAAAAAGAAAGTACCTAGGTACTGCCAACACTGGTTAAAGCAATTGTGAGTGTCATTAGGGCGTGGCAACTTGTGAGAGGTATATGTGGGTACCGAAGGAGATATTATAAAGTATCAAATTTGGTACAAAAGTATTGATTTGGCAACACTGCTATTTTGATACAGTTGGCAACGTTGCAACAATTCCTCACATGCAACTTCAAGGCATATATCTGCTAGTGGGTAAGTGTGTACAACTTCAGAGTGGTTGTATCTGTCTAAACGTCGAGAATCGTTTTGTGGTTAGCCTTGTTTTCTTAGATTATTTTTCTACCGAAAACGGTCGGTTAGGTAATGATTATTATTACAAAATAATCTAAACAAGTTATGGGTTCCAGTAGCAAGAGAACTAAGGAAAAAGAGAGTAGGAAACGGCGGCACCGCAGTCGTAGCGAGTCCTTCGAACGGGAAGCACCCAGGGAGAAGAAACACAGACACCATCGCAGGCACCACAAGGATAAGAAACGCGAAAAACACACCAAACATGATTACGAAAGCGAAGGCAAGTTGTTTCACTTTGTTCTCTGAAGCACTAT
Source organism: Limonius californicus (assembly GCA_014611495.1). Lineage (NCBI taxonomy): Eukaryota > Metazoa > Arthropoda > Insecta > Coleoptera > Elateridae > Limonius > Limonius californicus. The sequence continues at coordinate 40,142 of JABXWE010000281.1, read as the reverse complement.
TTAAGCTCAGTTTTGTTGCAGATTCCGATGTTGTGGAAGTGGTGTCACCAGATGTTGTGCGTATTTCAACGCCCCCACCACCTTCTATTGATAGGCAGAAATCCCCCGAACCTGAACCATCAGGCCGATCAGTTGAAAGTCTATCGATTGAAGAAACAAACAAACTTAGGGCCAAACTGGGATTGAAACCGTTGCAAGTTGAAAAGTTTTCGAAAGGTAGTGATGGTAAAAGAAAGGATGACTTAGGGGAGTTCTATCACAAGCCGGCACATAATTTGACTGAGAAAGCTGCCCAGGAAAAAATACGATCCAGATTGGCTGAGCATAAGGAAAGACGTAACGTTGAAAATAAACTGTCCAAGGTAGTCCTGCTCGGTGACAGGGATACTGATGAAGGGGATGATTCGGCAGCTTGGGTTAAAAAGAGCAGGCGGTTGGAAGACGCAAAAAAAGAAGCCAATAAGAGAGTATGTTAATGCTTGAATTCTGGTTTTGTTTTAAAACAGTATTTTTTTAGGAAAAAATGTTGGAAGAGTTGGATGCTCAATTTGGAATAGGCGAAATTGTGGAATCGGAGCAGCGGATGAAACGAAATCAACAGTACGGTCATAAAAATTTAAGAGGGCTGCAAGTGGATCATGATGTCGAATCGTTCCAAGAAGGCCAGACTGTTATACTTACCTTGAAGGATCAAGGGGTATTGGATGAAGATGACGACATCCTGGTTAATGTTAACTTGAAAGACAATGAGAGGTACCATAAGGTTAGTGTTTGTTTTTATGTTGATTTAAATTTTGTTAGATTAAATATTACAGCAGGTTCAATACAGAGAAATCTGAAATGGTAAGAGGTAGAAGGTCGGTGCATTGGGGCAAAAGTTCCCCACAGGAATATACTTTAATTCTATTTTTGTTTTCTCTAAAATATAACAAACTTATTAGATATGAGCGAAAAATTAGTATTGGTGAATTCATTGAAATAAATTGCAGTATTAGGAGTTGAAATATGAAAAAAGCTCAAGGAAAAACTGAGAGATATTTGTTGGTATTATTTCTAAAAATATTTTTGGATTTGGAATTTGTTTTATTTAGTAGATATCACAAAATTTACATTTTTTTTTTATTGATTCCATATCTACCCTTTTTATTTTATTATTCCGTTTGTTTTTCTTTTTAACAATTTATTTTTAGAAACTAAAAAAATTTGTATATATTCAATAAGTGAAAAATTACAATAAATAAATAATCTGCTTAATAACTTAGTTACCAAAAGAGTTTTTCTCATTGTATCTATATAATCGTCTTCTTCTTCGTACATCCTTTTGCCTTTCAGGGCGTTGGATTGGGTTGCATACTACCAGTTTCCTTAATCCACTTCTTCCATTTCTTTCGGTCCTGTGCCAAGGTTTTCATTTAATTTAGGGGTTTTCCTCTGGTTGTCCCCACTTCCACTATTCATTCCATCCAGGTTTTCCTCGGTCTGCCTCTCTTTCTTTTTCTTCCTTTTCCTGTCTATCACATTCTTGACTATGTGACCATACCAGTTCAGTTGTTTATTCTCCAGTTTTTCCATGATAAGTTCTTGTTTAGTCGTATTCCGTATTTGTGAGTTCCTTTCTCTCTAATTTTGTCTTTCCTGCTATTTCCCTCAGGTATTTTATTTTCTGGGGATTCGTGCTTTTTCAGTGGCACCGATGACTCGCTAGCATATAGCAATTAAAATGTCTATTTCATTTTTCTGTAGTATCGTTGTATTTACTGCATAGTGTATGCTCATTGCCTTTTGCCTACTCTTCGCTTTTTCTAGGTCTAGGTTTCCGTCCTTTGCAATCACACTTCCCAAGTATTCGTAGACTGTTACTTCTTCCAGTGTTTTTTGTTCGCATAAAATTATTCTTTCCTCCTCTGTTCTATTTTTGTCATTTATTATCATTATTTTGCTTCTATTTGTGCTGATTCTCATTTTTAGCTTTTCGATTTCTTGTGCGCACACATCTACAAGGCATTGCATTTTTCTTTGTGTCTTGACTGTTAGTACAATATCCACCACATAGAATGGACTATCTACGAGCCCTAACCACTATATGTTCGGACACTAACTTATTATACGCAAATTTCCCTATAAATTTGCAATACTTGTTTCTAGTTTAATGCAACTAAATAATTTTTAAAGATTTACATTTATAACAAATATTTTACATATTGCTTAATTTTTAATTGAATTAACAACTCTGCAAAAATAAATAATAATAAAAAAATCCAATGTTCATTGACCACTAAATATTCGGACATTTAATATCTCTGGAAAACTAGTATGGTGTAACATAGCCTTTAGCCTTAATAACTACTTTAATCCTATTAGACACACTTAGAATTAACGATTCGCAGTCTGCTGGAGTAAACGAGTTCCAAATTTCTAGAAGTTTGGCGCTCAAATCAGGTAAAGTCCGCTGCGGACGGTTTCTTAAATACTTTTTCATCTTATGCCATAACGTTTCAATTATGTTGAGGTCGGGCTACTAGAAGGCCAATCTAAAACCCTTATATTGTGGTTCTCAAACCACAGTTTTGTAGTTTTTGCCATGTGGCAAGACGTACCATCCTGTTGGAGTGTGAAATCCTGATCAGGGTGCAACATTTCAACACTTGGTAATAAGCTTCTCTCTAAAATCTCCTGGTATTTTACCAAATTGACGATACCAGTTATGAACTCCATACTTCCCACTCCTGTACCTGACATGCAACCCCGAATCTTGATTCCCTGTGGGAATTTTACAGTCCTTTTTAGACAGTCTTTGTGAAATGCTCCTTTTTTTGTACGAATTACTCTCTTACGAGAGTCTCCAACACAAATGTCAAATTTAGATTCGTCGCTAAAAATGACTTTGCTCCAATCCTCGACTGTCCACCGTTCCTTCTGTTCGCCCAAGCTAACCGCTTCTTTTTGTAGACTTCTGTTAGTAGAGATTTTTCTTTAGCCTAGAGTTTTTATTTATTAAAGTAACCGTCACATCCTTAAAATGATACCTACAGTATAAAGTTTCAAACCAGATTTATGAATCCATATTCTGCAACATTCTCTGTCAACATTAACGATCCTCTCTTGATTCCCCTGCGCTGTAATTTCACGTAAAGTGCCTCGTCGTCCATTTTTACAAATTTTAATAAGTTGTCTCTGCATTCGAGGTGTTACTAACTTCGGCCGCCCAGAAGATTTGCCTCCAACGTCAATGTTTCCTGTATTTCCATAACTTTTTATTATGTCTGCAATCGTGGACTTCGCGATTCCAAAATCTTCGGCAATTTTTCTGATCGACTTTCCTTTCGCGTATTCGCGAATAATTATTTCACATAACTTTATAGGTGTCGCGGTTCCCCGTGCTTTATTCTATGTTAATGTTACACAAATTAAGTCATGAGCTGTGCAATTGATACTAACAAAGACAGAATATTGAAAACAAGTGACAGGCATGTGTTTGAATCACAGTAAACTGCTTTGCGTCCGAACATTTAGTTGTCGGTTCAGTGTTTTGCATTATATACTATTTATTTTTCTAGAGATTTTCACTTTCATAAATAATTATAATAATAGTGTAAAAACTGCATTATACAAATGTAGTTTTAAGAAATATTTGACCAAGATTAAATAAAAACAAGTATCGTAAAATTATTGAAGCATTTATTTTAAATAAGCAAGTGTCCGAACATATAGTGGTTAGGGCTCGTAGTTTTGTGGGTGTGAGGTTTCTATACCCTACTGTTGTTTGTTCTACTTTCCCTCGTGTATTTTTTATTAACCTATCTATTACTATGATGAATAGCAGTGGGCTTAAGCTGTCCCCTTGCTTCACCCCTTTTTCCATTTGAAAGTCTTCTGATATTTGTCCATTTATCTGTACTTTTGCTGTTACGTTTTGGTGTACGCTTTTTATTACTTGTATTAATTTTCTGTCTATTGTAAGGTCAATTAGACTTCTCCCTATTACTACCCTTTCTATCATATTAAATGCGGCTCGTAAATCTATGAATGTCAAGTATAGTTGTTCTCCGCTGTCCATTGCTCTTTCTACTAAGTTTCTCACTAAGCTAATACTGTCATTTGTCTGTTTGTTCACTCCGAATGCTGCTTGTTTGTCTTCTAATTTTTTTTGTACTTGTTTTTTTAGTCTTTTCTCTACTATTTTTGTATGAACTTTAAAACCCACTGAAGATAGGCAGATCGCTCTATAATTTTCACATATTGTATGGTCGCCCTTCTTTGGATTGGTAGAATTAAGTTGGATTCCCAGTCCTTTGGAATTGTTTCCTTTTCCCATGCTTTTTTACATATTAAGACCAGCCACCTCTTTCCTTCTTCCCCCTTCCATTTTATCATCTCAGGTTTTATTTGGTCTGCTCCTCCTGCTTTTCCTGTTTTAATATTCCTTACTGCTTCTTCTATCTCTTCCATCGTTAGTCCTTCTATTTGTTCGTTTCTCCTCATATTCTATTTCCTCATTTTCCTCATTTGGTCTTTGTTAAAATTTTTCCTTATAATGATTATTCCATATTTCTAGAATTTCTTGTCTTTTAATCGTTATCTCGTTGTCTTTATTCTTCATTCCTCTTATTTCTTTTTTCTTTTTCCCTCTCATATTTCTTTTTCGGTTTCAGGATTTCCTATTATTATTCTTGAAGTCATCGTTTAGTCCTGTCCCAAACTTCTCACAACTTCTTTTTTCTTCTCTTACTTCTACCTTCACCTCTTTTCTTAATCTTATATAGTCGTTTTATCTCGTGTTTCATTTGTTTTAACGTATTTCTTCCACGCTTCTTTTTTGTTTTAATTTTTGCTTTGAATTCTATTGTCCACCAGTTTATTTCGTTTTTGGCTGGAGTTTATTTTCCTCTTTCCGCATATTATCTCTGCTTTTTGGTACAAGGTTTGTTTCAGCTTTTCCCGTCTTTCATCCATTTTCCATTTTTTTTCTGTCATTTCTATCTCCTTTAGTGATCTATCTACCTCTTTTTGGTATGCTTTTCTAATTTCTATCTTTTAATTTATATATTTTTAGTGTATTTCTTTTCTTCTTCTGTTTCCATTTCTGCTATTTGCACATTAGCTACAACTAGCCTATGGTTTGATCCTATTTCTGTCTCTGTTATTGTCTCAATGTGTTTTACCTCGTGTTGCATGTCTCGTATACGTGATGAAATCTATGATGCTTCTTGCATTTCTTTCTTCTGCTATAAAGGTGTATCTATTCTGAATTTCTTGTTTCCAGAAGGTGTTTCCAATAATTATCAATTCATTTTCTATGCAAAACTCTTATCATTTTTTTTCTGTCTATTTTGTATTTCTTCGCCGTATTCTCCCAAACAGCCCAGGCCTCTTTCTTTGTCCTTTCCTATTCTGGAATTCGAATCTCTCATGATTACTATTTTTTCATTTTTTTCCCTCAGCTGGTTTATTGTCTGTTGTACTTTTTCATAGAATACTTTTATTTTATCTTCCTTTTCTCCTTCTACTGGAGCGTTTATTTGTATTATGTTTACTACTTCTTGTAGCAATATGCTTATTTTTATTATTCTCGAGTTTGTTGCTTCAACATTTATTAGTCTGTTGTTTACTTCTTTGTTTAGTATGACTCCTACTCCTTCTTTGGCTCTCCATCCTCTTTGTACTCCTGAATAGTATAGAATAGAATAGTAACTGCATAATAATCGATGTATTTATTTCGAAAACTACAAGGATGTTGAATAAAAATACTACTATTAACCACAAAAACAAAATATGATTAATTAATATATTTTTTTATTAGAGATTGGCATATCTTAATAACAAAAATTCTTTATAATATCGACGTTTTTATTGTAAATTACATACTATAATTTTTTTATGTAATCTGGCAGAAAATTTTCCATATTCTGTCTTGAAACCTGCTTACTCTCTTAACTTCGTTTGTTGAGCATTGAGCTAGAACGTAAACAAACGCTTGACAGTTGCGTTGATTTACCGGATGTGTATTTACGTAATATTCCTAGCGTTTCTAAATTAACGTTCGCGCCATCGAGTGCAAACTGAAGGTTTTGAGCGTCAATTACTCCTTAAGTAAAGCGGCATTAGCGTTATCTAGCGTAGACCAATCACAGCGCGCGCTCGGGTGAGTCAAACACGTGCGTTTGTTTACGTTCTAGCTCAATGCTCAACAAACGAAGTTTAAATGGGTATCCATCAAGCTTTCGAGTTTCATTAACAGCTTATGTAGATGGTTTAATAGGCTATTCAGCTTACAATTATTTCAAACCGGATTAATTTTTTTAATTAAGATCATTATTGCACTGAATTAATCTCTTGGGATATCAGTTTCATCAATAATTTCTTAAATAGAATTGATAATTCTTTCCACAATGCTTCTGCCTAATGTGTTTCTTTGTATCTATATTTGTTAGTACTATGTTCAGTTGTATTTTTTAATAATATTTATACCTCAGCAGCAGATCATTTTTAAACTAGGTGTTTTTTCCTGTTATAGTCCGAGTCCTTCAAGCAAGTTACTAGAATCTCTCATTTTGCATTGAATTGTTTTTGTTTTTCTACCTCTAAATGATTTCTTTAGTTTAAAAAAGATCGGACAAATACAAATTTTTATTTTTGAGAACACAAAAATAGCTATAAAATACACTTCTAGATGGGCAACTTTTGCCCTCATAAACTGTCTTTCTATCTCATATAATTTTGGAGATCCCTGTAATGTATCACCTGCAATAAACAGTTTGTATTTTATCTCGCTTGTTTTTAGAGTAATGAAAACAAAAAGAAAAAGTTAGGTTATTCGGGCCTAGACGAAGAAGAGTTGGACGAGTTTGGCAACCTTAAACCTAAATCGCTTTTGGGAAAGTATGATGAAGAAATCGAAGGTGAGAAAAGGGACGGCTTTAAAATAGGCTACATAAATGCAGCGGAACGCAAACAAGCAATGCTGCAAAGCATCAAGAATAAGCTGTCCAATAAACTTGTCGAAACCCTGGTCACACCGGAACCGAGCATTGCTTCTGATTATTACAACGAGGAGGAATTGGCCAAGTTTAAGAAACCCAAAAAGAAAGCTCGCAAAATACGTTCTAAAGGTAAAATACTAACGGCTGATGATTTGGAACAGTCAACAGAAACCGATAGACACGGTAAACTGAAACATGAAGCAGATCATTTGGATTTTGATGATATTCCAGGTAGGATATTCGTTTATTTTTGAATTTATTTGAGGTTATGCACTATTTCTGGCAAATACTATCACATGGCCCCTCCCATTTAAAAATGGCTGCTGGAAGACGTACAACTGAAATTATACCTACCGCATTGGCCTTCACATTTTTGTATTGTTGGAATTGTCAATTGGAATTTCATGCAGGTGGAAGTATAGCAGCAATAATAGCAAATGAAGGGCACTGTAGTATGCTCATGCAGATTAATTTAAAAGTTGTTCTAGAAAAATAATAAATTAAATAGGCTGATTAATTGGATTAATATCAAAAGAAATTGACAAATAGTTAAAATTGAGAATTAATCCTCATTTTACTATAGTTAAATGAATTTCTCTACACGCCGCTAGTTCTGTGTTGTTTTCTATTATAATAAAACATTGCAAATTCCTCAGACCTCAGAAAGCTGCAGTTAAGCCGTATCCCTTTACTTTCAGGACACTAGCATGTATTTAGTAGATATTAACAAGGTTTAATTAGGAATTGTGTTCCACATATGTTAATATACTTTCTTTCATTTTCTGTGTTGGTGCTCTCTTTGTGTGTCCTCCAGCAGCTATATTGGATCTTATTTAATAGTACTAAATTGTAAAAAAGATCTTCTGACATACATAACCTAAATTCAATAATTACAGTTTGTAGTCAGATAAACAAATGTGCATTAAACCAACTGCTAAAAAAAATGTTTATGATTGTAGCAACAGTGATAAATGCCAAGGTAGAATTGAAAATGGAAGAGGAACATGATGATGTCTTGGAACGGGCATTGCACAAAGCTAGAAAATTCAAACAAAGGGAGACTTCCGTCGTAGAAATGTTAACACCGGCTGATGTCATCAAGTCTGAACCTGTAGAAGAAGCTGCGGATTCAGGAACTATCATTTTAAATGCAACTGCGGAATTTTGCCGCACTCTAGGTATGCTTTTTGTTTTATATCATAAAATTAGAGGTTAAGTGAACGAGTAGGGAGAGCTCTTTTACATTTTAATTTTAATTTTTTATGTTCATATTTTATATCAAAGTAAAAATATAAATTGGGATTAGTTAAAACTATCTTATTTATGTTTAGTTAAAAATTTCTTAGGTATTGTTTTTCATTAAAACACAGGTGTGATTTAAATGTTTTTATTCTTACACCTAAGGCTAGGCAAAATGATCACCCAATGTAGGGTGAAATGATCCCGGGATGATTTATATATAAACCCTCTCAAAACACCCTCCTACAAATGTTACGAGCAATATTATCAGCACAATAATCACAGGTGTATGGATTGCGCTTGCAATTAACACACTTTGTCCATCCTTCTCCCGCAAAAAATTTTAGAAATGTTGCAGAGCAAATAAGGCATTCTACATCCTCTTCCACTTCTGACTTCTCGCCTTTCTCCCTTTTCTTTCTTTTGCTGTCTTTACTTGTTTTTCCCTTTTTGCTTTTCTTTTCCTGTTCTTCTTGCTTCTGTTGTTCCTCCACCAACTGATCTTTATAAGGGGTGCTTGTCAGAATGGCCTAGCCCCCAGATTTTCTTGTCTTTCTTGTACGTTGTTGTTCTGACATTTTGAGGAGTGAGCGGACATCTTCCGGCGCGAATATGAAAGACGTGGAAACCCCAGACGTTGAAGGAGTCACAACATTGTCATCTTTGTTCAGCTGTTCACATTGTGACAACATTATTTTAAGGCAAGTCCTTGGGTTCGTCTTGCTCAGTAACTTCAGCAGCTGCGAAATCAATGTCGGAAAAAACATCCGAGTACTTTATCATTCTTTACTCTGGTAATGATTAAGCGGATACATATAGCTGAGATCAAGAAGCTGTAGCCTATGTGTTGTATGGGGAGGTAGACATAAAATGGTTTCAAAATTGCTTCTGGCGTTTTCAATGACATTCAAGTTCTTAGTATTAGAGAGACGACCGTTTAGAATTAAGAGTGCAGGATCCTCCGCTGTTGGTTTAACACGAGACAGAAAATGATCAAACTAAATGCAAAAACATCAAGTTTCAACAATCCCAAATTGTTGCATATGAATGCTGTTTCCGGTGGTGCTCCATCTTTGAGGTCTTCTTTCATTCTTTTTCGAGCTAAAATCAGCATAGGTGGCAAATAGGAACCGCCTGCTGATATACAAATTACAGCAGTAGTAGAGGCACCTTGTTCTACGGAGACCACCCTGCCGACTTCTTTCCTTCCTCTTTTGCCCAAAACTTTAGAGTTTTTACCTGGGACGGTATTTACAGATGTTTCATCAACATTGAAAATTCGGTATGGCATGAATGGCGTTTTATCCAACACTGTCTTAAGCAACTTGAAAAATTTGGTAACAACTGGCTTGTTAAAAGCGGGAACCCGGGCTGCCAGTGTCGCTTCTGTTGACCTCAATGAAAGCTCTTGGTGCCTCTTGCGAAAACCCTTTAGCCAGTCTTTACTAGCAAGTTTTGTTTTTCACTGCAAGCTGATACACAAGACACCTGACAGCTTTAGTGGTAAGACCATACATTCTACTTTCCATGTCGACAATATGAGCTGTAAGTTCTTCTTGCTCTGCAGTAAAAAAGCTTCTAAGTTTCTTTAGGTGATCGACAGCTGACTTAGATCCTTAGCCTTAGCCTTAGATCACGATGTATAAAAGCCACTTTTTTAAAATTATGTTTTACCAGCAATGTGTTAGCGTCATTTCCAATTGTCTAACTGATAGCGGCGATTTAACTAGTCATAGTGACGTGCTCAAATCAAAGATGGCAGCATCGGTACTAAAAATTAAAAGGTGTGATCGTTTTGCCCGCAGGAATCATTTTAGGCCATTCTCCCCTAATATTGTTTTGATGAACTGATTATTCATGCCATATTTATAAAGATCCTTTCACAGCTACAGTAGCGTTTAGAACATCTTTGTTTTATTTTTTTCAAGTACAAGAAGTTTAAATATAATCTCAACTCAATAATATAATCTCAACTGCTGAACCCCAATTACAACAACCTGTTTCTCTTTCTCTTTATCATCTGATATCATATTAATTTCATTATACATTACAGCATCCATGGCAAGTTTGCTAATTATTTTCTGTGCCATTTTTCCTCAGCCCTGAAAATAATTGTTTTAAAACTGATTATTCAGAAATCATTTGACTTGTCGTTTGATTGTTTGCTTCTTAATCTGCTTGCCATTAATTTTTTTCAATTTTATTTGACTACTATAATATCGCCAATAAAGGCTTTGAATGCCTGCTCTACATCTGTAGTATTTGCTTAGTTCTGACATTTCTTCTTCCAGTAACATTAATAATAATGGTGGGGCTCAACACTCAATGGAGGAGTTTGAACTGCAAGACGGAAGGTCAGAGCTTCCGTATCCTTGCTACCACACCCGGTTATCCCATGCCAAATTCATGACACCCCACAATAATAGCATTTTGCTGCGACTGTTTCGTTTCTTCCCTCATTATTTCTAATTTCTTGACGTTATGTCAACTGTTTCTTAATTACTTTATTCCTAGCAAGTGAGGTTTTTGTTTTTCTTCTTCTTGTAGTAATATTGCTCGCTCTTCCAACAATAAATATTATATCAAGTGATATAAATTTCCCTTTTAATCTGTATAATCTATTCACGATTGATTTGCCATCCAACAGGCTGTGGAAATCTGGGGGAATGTGTGGTATCATTGAAATTTGTCAATTAATTGAGTTGGGTTATGTTAGTTTTTCTTGATGGAGGTTATGTTTTTTTGAAATCAGGCAATGTTGCCAGTGGAGCTTGTTTGTTCATTTAACGTCCGCCTATTGCTGCTCAATATTGGTTTATATGTAATACTTAGATATAATAATGTTTTAATTATAAATAAAATAATAACTGTAATTTAAATGTTGTCGTAACACATACCAAATACATATTGCTGTTCTTTTTTACACGAGAATTCTGAAATCAAATCGTATGTATACAGAGCATATTCCATGCCATTCTTTGTTGTCCTATATTTAGGTCTTGCAGCAAATTAAGAAGAATTAACGTCCATGCCACTAATGTTTCAAATTGATATTATGGTAGTCCAGTGGGTTGACTCCATTCACAATTTAGATGCCAAAAGAATATCCCCTACCCTATTCCATCTTCATGCTATCACTTGAAGTATCTGAATCATCGACACCCTCTGATTCTGAATCAGATTCCCCAATTGAAATAATGAAAGAAGAAATATTTTCAAACGATAGATTTACCATATGTTTTGTCCAGTCTTCCGAAATAAGTTTTTCACAATGCTCACAGAAATTTTGCCACATGTCGGGGGTACATTTTGAAAGAGCCTCACGCCATAAATTTGCAATCTTGTCTTTCGATTTTGGCTGCGAATTTATGTGCTTATTGTAACAGGTCTTACAAAACCCCCACGCCATTTCAATTGGGTTGTATTGACAATGGTATGGAGGCGATCGAAGAACCTCACAGTTGCGCTTTTTCAAAATTTCGTCAGTTACGTATCTTTTATTTCCGTCTGCTGTAAAAGGTTTAATTAACTTCCAAAGTTTTTCTTAGTAATTTTGTTCTGAATTTCGACATTGTGGTGGTTAACCAACCATTCCTGCAATACACCTTTTTTGCAAGAAAATGTGGGCGGCTTGTCAAACTGCACTGAATGATAAGGTGCGTTGTCCATAACCACGACAAATTTTTCTTGCAACTTGTCCAAAGCAGGAATCAGCTGATTAACCAACCAACTTTGAAAAATTTCCCCATTCATAGTTTTATGATAGTCCCTGTCGTTGTTGTTTGAGTCTAGTAACATGTCGCACTCTTCCAAAAAGCCTAAATTATATCCTGCATTCAAAATCGTGAACCTCTTCCCCTCACTTTTAATTTTGGCTGGGTTACTTTTAAGATCGGTTTTGTGTAACCATTGACGACTCACGGATCCATTTTGGTAGATCCACGTTTCGTCTAGGTACACGAATGTCACATTTTCACTAGAATTTTGATATTGGAGAAATTGTCTCAAAAATTTAATTTCTTCTTTTGTTCTTGCAAGCAGTACTAGGTCGTCTGCATACGCAAGGACTTGACTGGGGCTGCTAATGATGTTGTATTTTTGTTGTAAGCCACTTTTATTCAAGATGCTTTCTAGTGCCATATTAAAAATTGTTGTTGAGAGTGGGTCTCCTTGTTCAAGTCCGGAGTTACTCTTGAATTCTCGGGATTGTTGCCCTTTGAATTTTATCATATTTGTTGTATCGTTTAATGTCATGCGCATTAGGGTTACTATTTCTTTTGTGATTTCCATATCTTTCATGGTTTTATAGATTTCTGTTCCTTTAAAATTTTTTCATATGCCTGGCAAAAGTCGATGAGGAGTGTATGGATGGGGATATTCTTCTTGCTACATTTTTCTTGGTATTGTTTTAGAATGAATATTTGGTCTGTCACGGATTTTCTGCTTTTGAAACCGGCTTGGTATTTTCCAATTTTGTCTTCCGTTTCATATTCATTATTGGTTTGTAGTTTGTAATTATGTTTTTGCTTCCTTTTTCGTGTATGGGGCACATATATGCTTTAGTTAGACCATTCTTCTGGCATTTCTTTCTTCTTCCATATTTTCTTTATTAGGTTGTAGATTCTTTGTATCATCGCTTCGTCTGCACATTTAATGAGTTCTGCTTGTATGTAGCTTATCTGTTCCAGGGCCCTTGTTATTTCTTAGGTTTTTTACTATTTCCATAAATTCATCATACGTTGGTTCTTGAACGGTGTTTCCTTCCTGATGGTGTGTTTGGTTTGTTCCTCCTTCGGTAGTTTTCTTTCTGCTTCATTTTCTGTGAGTATTTTTTCAAAATGGCTTACCAAATTTTCGCCATTTCTTTTTCATCCATACATAGCTTTCCTTTTTCGTTTATTAGGCCTGTGGTTTGATGCTTAAATCCTTTTTTTTTCATCTTTTATGTATTTGTATCTATTTCTTGGAATTTTTAATTTTTTTCTTTTTCTTCTTTTTTCTGCATTATGTTCTGTGCTTTATTTCTTGCTTGCTTGAATTTTTCTTTTAGTTCAGCTGTTTCTGTTTTCAGCATTACCATTTGTATTTTTTTTCCTTCTATTACTTTCCTGCACTCCTTGTCGAACCAGTCTTTTTGTTTTATTTTCGTTCTTGTTCCTAATTGTAGGGCGGATTTTGTTAGTGTATTTTGTATTTGTCTCGATTCCTCATTTATATTGTTTTCTTGAGATTGCTCCTTCACCAGATTTTCTGTACAGTTTATATTTGTGTTTTTTTTTTCTCCTTTTAAAGCTTCAATGTTCCATCAGTTTCTTTGAGGTTCTGTTTTTGTGTGTTTGTAATTGTCTGTCTTTTTACACTAATTTTAACACTAGCTCTGCTTTTCGCTATTTTTCACTGTCACTTACACTAACTAAAGGTTTCACTCTTTTAAGTCTTCATGTTAACCCTGTGTTATCGAGGAGCTGAATTGCCTCTATATTCACGGGTTGATGGAGTCTTGCTTCATGACTTCTGGCAAATCTCTTGATTTCGTTGTCTACAGTATCAATTTCCAGTTCCTGGTGGAGGTCTCGGTTTCTAACCTACCGGGGTGCATCCACAATGTTCCTTAGTACTTTGTTTTGGAATGTTTTAATGGCCTTTGCTTTGTTTGGCACAGCCGCATAAGCCTATTCTAGTTTGAGTATTTGCTTATATAACATGAATTGATTGTGTAGGGACATATTGGAATTTCTCCCAAGCAGCCAGTACATTTTTCTATGTTTGATACTCTAATTGAATGAAACTTTTATTTGGAACTTCAATTCAACCCATGTTTTATATCTAATACCTTTTCAATTTTTATGTGATCTTTATTTTTTATTTTTGTTTATATTTTCTTAGTCTTGTGTACAACAACTTAACGTGGTTATGGGTGTGTGGGCCTATAACCCGTTGAAAATATTGAAGTTAATGTTACAAGGGCAGTTCAGATAGAAGAAATATCACATATAGAATGAATAGTTGTTTATTTTACAACCTGTTTTGGTACACAGAAAACGTTACAGAAACATTATAAAAATTATAGTAAATACTATTTTTCACAAGAATGATAAGATAGTATCTTGTAATTCTTCACCAATTATTTTTTAGCGGAAAGTAATTGCATAAATAATTAAAACATTTAATATTTAATGTTTATTTGGGGATCATTTTACTGAAAACAAATCCCTTCAAAGTTTCTATTTTGAGAGAAAGTGTTTTTAGAAATACACTTACATTCCTGAAAAAACTGAACATTATATTATAAAAAAAAAAACATTTTAGATTGTTGAGATGATTTTGAACATTGTTTTTAAAAACCACTAAACTGGTATTTCATAACAGTATACTTTTATTTATTTTTGGAAAAAATTTGTGAAATAGACGTTAATTCCTATTAATTAAATTCTCTTGAATTGGTTTTCCTCAGGGGATATACCAACCTATGGAAAATCTGGTAACCGAGAAGACAGTGAAAACCTGCTGGAACTCGAAAAAGATTTCACAGAAGACATGGATGTAGAAGAGGATGAAGACATCGATGAGGGTGGTAAATGGAATGCAGTGGATCCCACCCGCGTTGTCAAGGAACCAGTACCTGAAGTGGTTATTGAGACACCCATTCTTGATGAGGAGCCTGATGTCGGATCTGGTGTGGGTGCTGCCTTAAAGTTAGCGATGAGTAAAGGTTATTTAGACAAGGAAGAAAATAACCGACCATCGAATTCTCGTTTGGCCCACTTGCAAGCTCAGCACTATTCTATTGAAGATAAAAGCTATGGGGAAGAGATGGAGCGTGGAAATCGCCGGGAACGATATGCTGGGCCCATTATGGATTTCAAAGACAAGGATTTGTATAAACCGAATGTTAAGCTGGAGTATATAGATGACGAGGGTCATGTTCTTAATGCAAAGGAGGCATTTAGGTATTTGTCCCATAAGTTTCATGGGAAAGGGCCTGGGAAGAATAAGGTTGAGAAGAGGTTGAAAAAGAGTCAGCAGGAAGGGGTATGTGGTGGCATTTTAAAGCTTATTTTAAGTCAATAATGGGATTATAATTGTTTTGCTTTCAGTTAATGAAGAAGATGAGTTCAACAGATACACCTTTGGGTACCTTAAACATGTTGCAGTCGAAGCAAAAGGAAATGCAGTCACCTTATATAGTACTCTCTGGTGGCAAACATACACACTCTACAACTATTGCAAAAGCTAGACGCTAGTATTAGAACTAATAAATCTTCAACGGCATTGCATATTAGCTGGTTTAGTGTTTTTAAGTTTGTATTGTTTTTCTATTAAATTAGGTTTTAATTGTACTATTTAGAATTAATAAAATATATCTTCAATGTGATTTTGAAACTTGGAATGGTGTATCTAGAATATTTGTAACATTAAAGATTCTGTTGAATTCACAACTTTGGTACTTTCTGTTTTAAAGTACGTTTCTTTTGCAGGAAATTTAAATAGGTAATTTTGAATGTGTTTAAAAATTGACGTAATGAACTGGAACTGTCCATGAGGGCTAATCTGTGAAGAAAACATGGAAGTGTTTATGAAAACGGTACATTATCTACCTAGTTTAAATAGATATAAATTTGGTTAAATATTCAAATTTGTAGCATTTCCACTGTAGAATATAAATGATAAGATCGAATCAAAACAAGGTAATTTCATTGCAAAGCTTAATAATTTTGCATAACGGTCTCCGGTACGTACTCAACACCCATTACTACCCATCTTACTAACTACCCGGTGTTGCAACAGCGGCGTCTTGCAGTAGGCATTGCAGACATGCTAACGTTGTGCAATGCCCCACCTGATCCCACCCTATCCTTGAATCCCTACCCACCTTACTGGCATGGGGTGGGCCTGGCGTATCCAGGATCGACCTTGAGTCAGCTCCATGTCAGATGATGATTATGGTTTTTTCTAAAATTAGTAAGCGGCATATTGCTATATTTATGCGTTTCTTTAATTTTTCTTTACATTGACCCTAAAAATTATATTGTGGTCATACAAACAGCATGACCAATTTTAAACCATGTGGTTCATAATGCCGCCTGGTCATCTAACATCAATTTGCTGATTAGTCAAACTGCCCATCAGTGTTAAAGGATGCCAAAGAGATTTATAAGCATTTAAGACGAAATTGGTTGAATCTTGTGTGTTCATCAATATTTATAACAATATAATATACCATTTTCTAAGGGACACTTTGCTGACTGGCCAAAACACCGAAATGATATCATGCCGAAAACGCCGCCCAAGTTCAAACTGCCGAGTTGTAAGGAATATATCATCAAATCCGACCAAAATGTTGGAACATGTCCAAAACGCCTATTGAAGATGTGACCAAAACCGACCAATGTTAAAAATTCTGGGTTTTCATAAGAAACATTGCTTGAAATTCGACCAAAACATCGAGCATGTTCGAAGCGTCTATAGCAGAGTGTGTAGGGACTTTCGCCTACAGTAAAATAAGTTGGCAATGGCAGGTTACTAAAGCGTTAAGCTGAGTATTCAACTCGGTCACTTCTCCATTCGCTACGTTGCCAACAAGGTTGAGATAGGTTAGTTCTGTATATTATGTTAATTCAGTTTGTATCTTATTAAAAGTTATTTGTTAGTGGATTGTTTTAATTTAACATCTTTTCGAAGCGCCGCCCATAGAAGAGTGTGACCAAAATGCCAGTCCATGTTCAAAGTGCCGAGTCGTCATAAGAAACATTTCGCCAAATTCGACCAAAACGTCGAACATGTCCAAAAAGCCCATAGAAATGTGTGATCAACACGCCGATTCCGAGTTTTCATAAGAAACATTGCTTCAAATCCGACCAAAACGCGGAGCATGTTCGGAGCGCCTATAGAAGAGTGTGATCAAAACTCCGGCTCGTGTCAAAATGCCGAGTTTTGTAAAGGACATTTCGCGAAATTCGACCAAAACGTCGAACATGTCCAAACACCTACAAAAGAGTGTGACAAAAACACGGACCATGTTAAAAATGCCGAGTTGTCACGAAGGACACTTTGCCGACTTTGGCATAAACGCCGAAATAAGATCATGCCGAAAACGCTGCCCTTGTTCAAGCTGTCGAGTTGTCGTAAGGAATGAGAAACATTTTGCCAAATTCGACCAAAACGTCGAATATATCCAAAACGCCCATTTGGACTACAAGCACAAAAAAGTAAACAGCCGTTATTAAATTGGGAATAAATGATAATTAGGAAAATAAGATCAAGAAAATGGATAATTGGAATTAATGAGTTCTGAAATTGTAAATATTTTGGGAAGATCGCATATAGTAAGAACAAAATTTTATGGCACGTTGGAATGATGAAGAAAAACACAACAGTTGACTTCTAACAGATTAGAGCTCTAAATGTATGTGCAAGTAGAGGCAGAGGAAGACAGTAGGGTATTTTGGACAGTTCTTAATCCACCCCACCACTTGACCTTGACGATGTAGGTCATCCCTCGCCACTTGACCTTGGACTTCAAGGTCATTGTTCCGGATCCTCCCGCTAGGTGAACGTCGCCCTATACCCCCGACTCGATTTGAAAGTCAAGGTCAAAGCAAGGTGAAAGTCTCAATTAACGAGTAATTTTTACACAGTATTTATTTTAGAAAATTGTATAACATTACACATACACAACATATAATATTAACTTAGGCAAATCGGATTTAGCGGATTGTCGAACAGGTGGGCAAATCCTGGAAGTCAAAATGGGCAGTAACCTTGGGACATAGGCTTGCAAGTAATTATTTCGTCTGTCCCTGAACATGCAATTGTTGTTAAAAGCATCTTCATACAATTCATTCAAGATAGTGTAATAATTTACTTCGGTATGGGGATTATTAGCCATTATTACACCGTTGCGAATAAATATGACATTGCCTTTAATTGGTAAATGTTCATGAAGAGAAGAAATTAACAATTAAGAATTATCTGTTGAAGTTTTGCAGTAGCGCATTTAAAGCCTTGAGTAGCGATATCATCTAATATGCACTCAAGAGTCAACCTAGCACGCACGGTGTTGATACGAAATAGGAGCACTTATTTATGGCTTCTCTCCCCAAAAATTAATCAAATTACTACGATATTGAAACATAGTAAAGCATGTTTCATACATTTATTAACGTAATACAATATTGCTGTGGGTGGAACAAATAGTTCTAGAGAAGTATTAACAGCGACTTAATAAATGTACGATCCCGAGCATTCGAAAGCCGCCATTGTTGTTACCTGCGACATCCTCATCGTTGAATGGAGGAGTGTTTTCAAGTATTCCCAGAAAGCTGTTGGATTACCTACTTCGTCGTTTGTAAGCTTTTCAAGAGATTTTGTTACGAGCCAAACGAGCTTTTTCGTCCATCCGCAACAGGAAGGATAGAAATGCTTTCGGTTTAACTCAGAGGAGTAGGGGTGGTTCGCGAGAAACGCTTACAAGAGGGAAATCGTACGGAGTTGCGTGCAGAGTAGGTCAACATTAGCGGGCACCACCTTCCAAATCAGAGCTGATTGTAGGTTCTCGTGGAAGGCCGAGAAGCCAGCAGCTTACGGGAATCGAACTCACTTTTATTGTGCCTCCTCCTGTATATAAAGCTTACAAAGTTCATGCACACAATACAATAAAAATACACAGAAATAAAAGATGTGATGGATTTTAAGACAAATATTGTTTGAGATTGGTGACACATAATACAAAAAAATACATCCAAAATGGTAATAATTTTGGTTTAACACAAGGGTAGTTGGAGCGTTCGCACAAGAGGTTCGCCGCCCCTGGCTTGCGGTATTTACTTTACTAACCACAGATCTTCGCAGCTAGCGACGTTCGAGTTTACAAAAATTATAATTTATAATTACACTTTACAGTTAAAAAAAATGGCAACTGGCGACTAGAGGTCGCTTTGCGTTGCATAAAAAAAGTTCAGCACTTTAATCCAATAAAATGAAACCCGAAACAAGTTTTCACAACACAATTAATCTTTCTTTGAGGAGAGAAAAAAAATCGCCAAAATCACCGCTGTACGGAATTATCATTTGCAACGGCTTAGTGGAGGAATTCACGGGATTGGAGACTTTTAATCCGACACAAGTCGAGAGAACAATTTCACCGAGTTGTTTTTACAAAAAGCTGACACTCTGTTAATATTGTTAATCCGACACAAGTCGAAGATTTTTTTTGCCCAAGGCAAGAAAACAACACGATATAATAATTTAGCAGAGGCCCTGCCATACAACTCGATTACAAAAACCACGTGGATTCGCTCCCAGCAGCTAGCGCTCACTGCCTTTCCCCCTGCTGTAAAACTCTCACCCAAACGTAATTATTCTGGAACAAAATTCTTACACGTGGAACTTCCGGCCATTCTGCCAACGAATTATTCCAGGAACTGTTTGCGATCGGCATATCCAGACTAAACAAGTACAACAGGCGGAACAATGGGAACCTTTCGGCAGCTTGGCAAAAGTGACCTCTCATAAATTAAACCTTGGAAAATAATAAAATAGTAATTGACGTGAGAGCGGCAATTAAAATAAAATTTTAATTCCTATGAAGTGGCAAAACTAAACGAACGTTACAATTTGCAAACTTACAGCTTTGTGACAATCTTAGGTGTTCGGACATCATCAAGCTCTTCTTGAATTCAAAAGAAACAGACTTTTGCTAGTGATGTTTGTAGCCGTTCGGTAAAGACTTGGAAATGTAGAACTCGAGCATCGAAGCATATAGTGATAGAAATGTCAAAAATAAATTGTAATCGAAGGCTGATCGCAACCCAATTATACATATCGCAATGGTCGGTCCTACAGTGTTCAAGGTTAAATGGGCGTGGTAAACAGAAAATCCACGAGAGGTGGTAACTGATATTTTTCACTCATGTTATCGTGGTCTAGGTAACGACCTTGAAATGTAGTTTATCAGGTTGAATCATAATTCTGAGTAAAATACCTTTCGTATAGAACATCATTATACAACACATTGCATGTAACAAAACAACGGAAATAGTTTTATCAATATTAAATGTGATCACAATGAAAAAATATATTAGTCACGCTGCTCTTCATATAATGCATCATTTTTCTTAGTATAGGGGCAATCACGTTCGACCGAAACCAACCCTTCAATGGACCGTAGATAGGAGTAGGTTGCGTAGTCAAAATAATCGTTTCGCCTAGGAGATCATCGTTGAAATGGTGGGAATATTGGTACGTCGCAACTGCGTAGAGTTGTCGATCCGTGTCCGGAGGGGCTGTTTCCACAAACGCCTGGAAGATGTTGTAGATTTTTACAAGAAGAATAATTATTCTTCTTCTTCAACGAGAAGCTCAGCGTCGTGCCAGTTGCGGAAGTTGCTGTTAGACGTCACGATAATGATGACAATTTGGAAATGATGTATGCACTAACTGATTAAACTCATACAGAAAATGCTTCAGAACCTTGAAAAAGTGCGACCTTGATTGATTGTCATCTTCATCACTTACCTTGAACCTGTTATAACCTGTCGCGAATGAAAGATTTTCCACAAATTATCCAAATTACAAAACCCAAGACCAAACCAAACCAATACTTGCCAGGATTTTTCAGATCATATTGTCTCAATATTACTTTTATTTATCTCATCAAAATCAAATATATTTTAATTTATTGTAACATTTAAATATAATAAAACCTGTTATAACCATTACAGTCTCACAGCGTAGTTATTACGAACCTCTAGCTTTGAGCTATGCCGGCACAGGGAGCCAGACATTCGGGCGCGGCCATTTTGGCGCCGCCGCGCCGTTAGGGCGCGTGGACATTAGAGTGCGGACCATTAGGGCGCGGACCGTTAGGGCGGGGTACACTAGGGCGCGACAACTGTGTTATATTTTTCAGACTAAAAGTTAGTCATTAAGGCTTGTAAGAAGTGACGAAAAATGTCTCAACCGGCTCTTGGATTTTTGAATATGCTACTAGACATACATTATCCAGTATCTTCAAAAGTGTATGACGTTACAAAATTCAAATAGAAGGATTAGTAAAATCACCCAAAAGAACCGACCTTCCTTTTCTTTCCTTCTTGTTTTTAAAATAATTTTGCTGATAGGTATCACTTGGGTTTCCTGTGGTTTTAAAAATGAAATATTTGCGTACAAATTTGTATGCAATGCAGAAAATTATGTTTGATTTTTTAAATCTTTACAGGTTATCTTAATAATGGTTAATACGTTATTCAACGTTATATTGTGGATTTAATCAAATTTTCTTGCCCCGCAGTGCTATCCGATCTGAAAACAGTTTTAACAAATGTAATGGTCAGAATCACTAACTCTCTAATTATAATTATTAAACAGCTAAATACGTATTAGCGTAGACTAATTTATTAGTCTACGGTATTAGTCAGTCTTTAAAACTGTATAACTAAAAAAATGCGGATAGAAGCATTAGTAAAATCATAAACAAGGGCAGCAATTCTTTTCTGCACTTCTTGTTTTTAAAATAATTTTATTATTAGGTTATCACTTGCTTTGCCTATTATTTACAGATTTTATGTAATAAGTAATGCAGAAAATCATATCATATCATATCTTTGATTAATTCATAATAACTGTTAATAATTACCTATTTCAAGTTACCTATATTAATTAATCAAAATTTTCTTCTCCTGTAGAGTTGTTCAGTCTGAAAACAATTTTAGTTAGGTACCTACCTGATTTTAAGCTGGAACTTCCTGTGTTTTCAGGCAGTAGGTACGCCGGCATGCTAAACACAATTACTTTAACCCTTCTTCCTAGCATTTCTACAGCCGTTAAATTAATATTATTATCTTAAAAATTAAAATTAAAATACAGGTGAGTAACAAAGTTATAACACCGAGTCTCGCGCCCTAGTGTCCCGCGCGCTAATGGCTCGCGCCTTAATGTCCTCGCGCCCTAGTGTCTTTGCGCCCTAGTGTCTTCGCGCCCTTGTGTCTAGCGCCCTAACGGCCGCGCCCAAATGTCCTAGACCGACCGGCACACGTCCCCACGAAGACGGATCGTTACAAAGTAACCTAATAATATTAACAGAGAGGATGGGCTCAGGCTTCAAAGCTTGGACCCAAGTTTTTTCTATTTATCTTCTAATATTTGTGTAGAGTGATGTAATGAATTTGAAATATTCAATTATTAATGAAAAATATGCACAAATGGTTAAGTTTTGCTACTGGTAAATGACTTGCCCATTTCTCGGCTATTCTTTAATAATTAATGAACACATAAAACATTTTTTATAGGTATGTTTGGTAGTTTTTGTCAACATCATTCTACGTGTATACATTTCTGTATGTTTAAGTTTTGATATATTAATTTAGTGCACAATAACTTATTTAATTGTGGCACTTAAATAACAGGCATGTTTTCAATAATTGATTCGTAAATATGGAAAATCACAATTATCAAATTTATTGTTGTTCGTAATTGTTCTATTAAATAATAATAAATTAATAAGTACAGATACTTAACTTGTATCCGAACGCCTTGTTTGAAGACGTGCTGCTCATGTTATCCTCCAATTTTGCCTACATTATTGCTATATTTATGTCTATACATTTCTACTGTGGTAAGAATCTTGTAATCATATAAATACAATATAAAGTGATTTTCTTTTCAGCCATTATTATGGCAATGTTTTTTGGCCTATAAAATGTACACAGAAAGAGTATTGTATAATTTGTTGCACAATTTTAATACAAATCGGAAATTAAACAACCCAGTGGCAAAGCTTATTTAGCTACCGTATGTTTATAAATGTATCTAGTTCACTGTGAATGTTAATATACAATATCCTTTGCCGCTTTATTCTACTTTTTGAGGTTATATGTGGTTTGTTTACTAGCTCCTGTAGTATTTTCAGTGTTACGCGGAAAGGACTTTATAATTTTATATCCGTTATAATATATCAATACCTAAAAAGACAAATATACAATAGCGCCTTTAAAAAGAATTTTAATTTATTTAATTATGTAACAAATTCATAATTAATAATTCAACCAGATAGGTGCTTTATGTGTGGAATTTCAAGCGCTAATCTTTATGCAGCCCAGCTTAGCTAGTGAAAGTTTTGGAAAGGAAAATTGGTGCAGTTTTTTCTTAAAGTTTCCAGCTAGTTATATTTTTTTAAATTCTTAACGTTTCGGAAATATTATTTTACATATTTAGAATAATTTCGTCTAAAGGATTTCTATATTGCAAATGTTTATACTCTCCTAAAAACAAATTAGGTAACTTCTGATACATTTAAAACTACTGGAATAGTTTGTGTACTTTGCGTAATTACATATTTAAGAGAAAGTAAACCAAGGAAGGACAAAAACGAATTCTACGATACACCGCAAAAATATCTCGGCAAATCAATATTAATTATGGGAAATTTGAACGCTAAGAGTGGGTAATTCGGCAGTACTTGGAAAGAAGCAACGATTTAACGAGGAGTTGTACAATGATAACGGAGAGCCGGCTTATGTTGGAAGACCAAAAAAAGAAGGATTAGAAGATGAAAGTATAAGAAACCTATACTAAAGACGATTAAAATTATTTATAGTAAATAACATGATCGATGATGAGTGGCTTAAATGACAATTGGTGCAAATTAAAAACTAACTGAACACAGCAAGAGAAGTTTTGGGACCGACGAAAATAAAAATAAACGAAAGGACAAATTACTGGATACATGGTTCTATGAGGAAATCAAGACTAACTAAGCAGAAAAAAGCCTATCTTCAATATCTACAAACAAGATCGGCAGAGGTTTATGAGAACTGCAAATAGATACGAAACGAAGTAAACGCAGACTTTAGAAGCATAAAAGAACAGTTTTGGGACGCGTATACTGGAGGACTACAACATGACTTCTATGGATTACAGAATCAAATATGGAGAATGGCGAGAAACCAGAAAAAAAAAGAGAGAAGGAAGTTCATTCTCAGTTCACAAATGAACAGACTTTTGTTACACTTTTCTTCAACTTTTATACGGCAGAAACTGAAACTGTTTCAGAAGACGATAATACAGTCAGGGTTGTGTGGAAATAATAAAATTATTACAACAAATCTCTCTACAACCAATCCAAGGTACCTGATGAGTGGAAGACAGCTATTATACTACCACGAAAACTATAGAGTCATAAAGTAGAAGTAAAATTTATCCTGAATCTCCTGGAGAAGCAGATTGTTCCTAATGGTATTATTAAATTAATAAAGGATATATACTCAGAGAACTCTGCTCAAATAAAAAATAATGGGATACTAACTGAAAAAAAAAGGTGACTCATCGAGTCATTGCTGTTCAGTATTATTAGTCACGGAATAATAGATGTTAAAGAAAAAGGGAGATGTAGGATGCAGAACAGAGAAATTGGTGTGTTACGCTGACGACGCGTATTAATAAAATTGCGGATAGCGAGGACAACCTACAACATTTACTACATCAATTCTACCTTAGCTGAAAGACAGCAGCTCTTACAGTAAGTAAATATCCAATCAGCTATATACTAGAAATTGAAAACAACATAACAGAACAAGTGATGCGTTTCACATATCTACAAGAGTGGATTTCTATAAAACAGCAGTAAGGCTGCAAGCTAATAAAGCGGAAAGCGTATAGAAAGAAGCGAGATAAAAGATGCCGAAGATAGATGAAAGATAGATCCGAGGGCTAGTACACTCGGCGATAGAAACTTTCTTTCGGTGTGATGGTTGTAGGTAAATGGTTAAACTCACAGGATGTAGTAGTTGCAATGTAAGAAGACCAGAGTAGGATTAAAATGCAAACCCTAAGTTGTGTTACGGGCCAAACGAGCTTTTTCGTCGACCCGCAACAGGAAAGATGGAAATGCCTTCGGCTTAGCTCAGAGGAGTAAGGGTGGTTTACGAGAAACGCTTAAGGAAAGGGAATCGAACGTAGTTGTGTACAGAGTAGGTCAAAATTGCGGGTTCTCGTGGAAGGCCGAGAAGCCAGCAGCTTACGGGAATTTAAGTCACAATATATTGTGCCTCCTCCCGTATATAAAGCTTACAAAGTTCATGCACACGATAAAATAAACTAGAATTAAAGATCGTACTACATTTTAAT
Organism: Limonius californicus; assembly: GCA_014611495.1. Lineage (NCBI taxonomy): Eukaryota > Metazoa > Arthropoda > Insecta > Coleoptera > Elateridae > Limonius > Limonius californicus. Next base: position 14,799 of record JABXWE010000281.1, on the reverse strand, counting down.
TCCATCCAGCTCTATTGAATAAAATCTAGCACACAAATACTACAAATTTTGAACTAGCAAGGAAAAAGCTATTGGCGAAACACAGGATTGTTGGGACATCCAAACCACAAAGCTCGCCGTCCCTTGCTTGCGATATTTACTTAATGAACAGATCTACGCAGCCATCAACGTTCGAGTTTAAAAATTGATTAAACTGTACAAGTAATATCTAATAGCAATTGGCGACTTGCGTTGCATAAAAAAAAGGTTCAGAACTTTAACCCAGTCAATGAATCTTGGAACAAGATTTCGCAATAACACAATAACTATTTTTACCTTAGTTTTCCAAATAGGGAGTAGAGAGAGGTACAATTTGGGGTGTTCTTAGGTCCCGAAGAGGCAGAAAAAAATCGCAGGCACACTCCTGAAGCCTGCATCACGATTGCACTAGCAATCGCCAAGACGATTTTTGGGAAACAAGGAAATTTCGGGCGTTCTTGTCAGGAACGAAATATTTTAGCCGCACAAACTTCCAAGTTGTTTGTCGCAGCAGCGGTACATCCAGAGGAACAGGCAAGGGGTTCGGTATTAATCCGTCAAAGGCGATCAGCAAATTTGTAATGAATTGCCTTCCAAGGCTTAAAGTTCCAGCGTGTTTCTTTAAATCCGACACTTGTCGATGGTTCTGTTCACCCCACGGTGAAAACAGCGTTACGAAAATTCACGCGATAGACACCCATCGAAAATCCAAGCCGTCCCTGCAATACTTGTTTTCGGCCCTGAGATTTTCGCAAGCAACCGGGTCGAAGGGAGATATTAAATCGACTCCCGAGAAAACGCAACGCGAATCTCCAATAGCCGGTAGATTTCACCATATGACGAAATATGGTGCAAGAATTCTAGAACAAAATATTGCACGTGGAACTTCCGGGAAGTATAGAATTTCCAAGGCCATTCTGCAGACAAAGGGTTCTAAGAACTGTTTTCAATCGGCGCTAAAGGCTAAACATGCACGACCAGTGTTCCCCTTTTGGAAGCTTCGCAAAAGTGACCTCCCATAAATTAAACTTTGGAAATAATAAAATAGTAACCAACCTAGGAGCGGCAATTAAAATAAGACTTTAATTCATATGAAGCGGCAGAATCAAACGAGCATAACAGTTGCATCCTTTTCTAGCTAAACTGACTTTACAGTGTAAATACCCTCAGCAACTTGGCAGGTATGACTTTCATTTTAATATTACCCTGGTCTTCTTGCATTGCGACTAGTTTACTATTAATATTTCTCGGACTGTACCGATATTGTATGCGCGCAGTTCAAAGTTAGAATAAGCTCTCTCCGCATTTAAGCTACCTTGATTACGTCCAATTCGCAACCAGGCTTTGAGGTATATTGGTCAAGCTGTGTATAATAACAAATCCACTATAACAATTTCCATCCAAGATCAACATTCTTTACTTTTTTCGACTTGGTAAAAAAGTCTTCTAAAAAATGCTGCCTGTCGGTTAATTGTTGTTCGACTATAAATACAATGACGGCCGACAACGCGTGATTGAGAAGTCAGTTTCTAGCATGTCTAACCTAAGGATTTTTTTCAATTTATTTATTTCTTATTGATTTGTGATTAAATTAGATATCGCCATTAGCAAACTGGTACGGAAAACGAGGAAGAAGAAACATTGGACGCTAAAGCAACAGATGGACGAACTCAATATCTAGAAATAACAGGTCGAAGGCTTAGAAAAAAGAAGAAGAAGAAGAATATCGCATTATTATAAAAATTAGCGAAATATTGCTGGTTGAAGTGCACGCATAATAACAAACTTAAAAAATTTACATTTACTGCTCAAATATAACAAAAAAGTGGTGTAATATGCAATTTGGCTATTTTAATATAAATATTGCTGACATATTCTACCGCTATTGGTTGTTTTAATTCCCAGTAACACAGTCATTAATTGTATACGTTTAAAATAACGTCATTCCATTATCGTAAATAATAATTGCGAAAATAATAATTATTATAAATAATCAAAAATAGTTTCTATCCTGAGTAAAAATAACAAATTGCAGATGCAAAGGAAGACAAGGACTACCCCAATATCCACATTGGAAGTCGCTGGTTTGCTGGAGGTAAAGGGGGGCAGTTTCCTAGTTTGAAGACTGGACAATCAGAAAGTGGCAAGTTGTTACGGGACCATTACATCAAGTCAGTGTAAATTAATTCTGGTTTGTAGATAGAAAAATATATGAAGACCGGAATGAAATCAACATCCAAGTTGACTGTTCAGACACTAACAAAGAATTTCGAAAAAGTGCAACTGAAAGAAAGAAATCTAGGAAAGTGCCTTGTAACAGATTAAGGAGCTACTGGTTTGTCAGAGAACAACAAAGAAAGCCTTTAGTTCGCATGGAAATTGGCGAGGTACCCAAACAGAAAAGTGCACAGAAACTTATCCCTGCAGATTCGGTTTTAGAAGAAACAACTGGAACTGATAATAAGAGCAAGAATGTAGTAGAACCTGAATATAGGATAAAACGTTACTGGTTTGATAAAAACGATTCTGACACAGTACAAACAAAAAAGTTTTTCAAGATGTCGCACAACTCCAAACGGAAATGGTTGCCAACATTTTATAAAAGTGTAGAAGTTAATCATCAACCTATAGGTAGTAAGAAAAAGAAAAGGACACATCGGTACAGAATTGGAAACAGATTTAAAATTCCTATTAAGAGATTTAGAAGCCAATGGCTGTTGAATGCTTACAAAGATGGTAAACCCAGAAAACGACATTTAGTTAGAGAAAATTTAGATCGTTTCTCGAAACAAGTACTTTCCAGGCGTAGATGGCCCCTAAAGTTTGGCAGTAAAAATGTTAATTTAATCAATAAACAAAGGAACACACACCGATCCTTGCACCGGAAGTACAAACATTCTAGGAAACAAAAACTCGAAAACCGTGCGGTATTAATTGCGGAAGGCCAACAATGCCGTAATTTGGCTAAACCTCTGGGTTTGCGTAATCCCGAGTCTGAAGATTTATCAAATAGTATAAAATTGAAGCATAGCAACAAAGAGAGATGTGTTTGGTTTACGAAAGCAAGGTTCACTGAAAAGCTTCCGAATTTATCTAGACACGTCTTATCAAGTCTTCAGAAAGAAAATTCAACAATAGACAAGCCTAAAAGTTTATTTAACACAACCGGCGAGAAACCAACCAAAGACAGAATACGAGTTACTTGGTTTAAGAGACAATGAAAACATTCCTCAATAATGAAAGTTTTTCAAGATGATACAATTTACTTTTACGTTGTATAAAAACAAGTTAGTTGATTGTTTGATTGATTATTAAAAATTAATTGAGTCATACTCGGCAGAAAGGAACTAGAAATTGGCAATACTAACTTTAAAATAGATAGTTTGTATGCTGTAGTTATTGTAACATTATAGCAGCGTTGTCATATTTCTTAATAATGATGATGATCCGTACATAAATACATTGTCAAATTTGATTTTATGTGAGGACCGTAACGCGATAAATTATCTTTACATAACTTGTAGCGAGAAGATACAGGATTGAAGTGGGACTTAGGAAGGTTGCCTAAAGACTCTTAGTCTTTAGGCAACCCCCAACGTCCGTAGATGTGAATTGTGTTGCTTATACTTATATAATTAAGATGAGCATAATTTAGCTTTATTTCTATCATTTGAAATGTCTTAATAAAACCTGTTTGAAGGTGAAATGGATAACTTGCGTCCTTTGGCCCAAAACGTTTTCTTTTATTATGGTGATTTTTATTTGTTGATATACTAGATAGGGTTTTCAAAGAGCCAAAAAAATGTTTAAAAAAATATACGAATGCCCTAATGGCTACACTGAGGAGTTCAATATACTAACCAGTGATCCTTTAAGTCAGGACGTGTACTGGATTATTTAGTGGTTAATTAAATGATCACTTTTATGAACGTTATTTATTTCTAATTTTATTATAATACATTTAATGCATATTATTACATACATGTATGAATGTTTCGTGTCTTGTCAGGAACAGCTGTTATTCGTGAAATGGTACGAAACATTCAATGCATCACGCCACTTGACACTCTTTACATATGGTTGTAGAACGCACAACTTTCATTATTGTGCTGCAAAATGCGCATCTTCTTATCGTACATTTAATCGGCAAATGCTTTCCGACATCCAGTTTTCCAATGGAGTTGTCCACACCTACAAATCTACCGCTGGGTTTGAGCAACTTAGCTCTTGTGCTACGAAGTTTTGGACCAGGTCTTTTTCTTGAACAATAATTCTCTAATTCATCATCCAATAAGCTTCTCAAATCCAGGTGGGTAATGACCCACTAGCCAATGGGCTTCTGATTTGCGACTCCATTTTAGATTTTGTAGTAAATGTACGAGTTTACAATAACGCATTCCAGCATATAACAGAAAAGCTTCAGCCACCATCTTCGGCTTTTCCAGGAGATGTTATAATATGAAATGTATCGATCAAAGCGATCCACACCCCCCATATGCATATAATAATCTGATATAGGTTTTGAGCACAAAATAATCTCTTTCTCACCTTTTATTTCTGGGTTCTGGAGACATTAGTCAATAACGCATTCCAGCATATAGTAGAATAGCTTCAACTACCATCTTCGACTTTTCCAGGAGATGTTATAATATGAAATGTATTGACAAAAGCGATCCACATCTCCCATATGCATATTAAAATCTGATATGGGTTTTGGGCAGAAAATCTTTCTCACCTTTATTTTGGGTTCTGGAGACATTAGTTAATAACGCATTCTAGCATATAATAGAAAAGTTTCAGCTACCATCTTCGACTTTTCCAGGAGATGTTATAATATGAAATGTATTGAGCAAAGCGATCCACACCCCCATATGCATATTATAATCTGTTGTAGGTTTTGGGCACAAAATAATCTCCTTCTCACCTTTTTTGACCAATTTCAGGGTACTGAAATAATTGTCGAAATAAATTCAGTATCCTTTATCCAGATAGCCTCGTGCCAACGTTAGTACTGTTCGTTCGCCTAAAGTATCTTCCTCAACTTCTTTCGATTTCCCCTCATAAACTTCGAAATTTAGCATATAACCAGAAGACGAATCAGCAATTACCCAGATTTGAAGGCCACGTTTAGTGGGCTTCATGGGCATATACTGTTTTATAGCAGAACGTCCCTTGAAACCTACCATGCTCTCATCAACAGCCATATTCCGGGGTTAAAATTTATAATATATATTATAAATATTGGCTGTTTTTTGTCCATTTTTAAATGTACTCCATTTTGATGGGCATATTTGCTGCTTTCATTTGTAATCCATTCCATGATTTCTTCTGCCATAAACGTGTCAAAAGTCTTCATGGGACTTTAAAGACTCACGTGAAAGTTGGGCCCAAATATTTGTGTAAAGTTATAATTGTCAAAATTGGCCGATGTACAAGGATTCTTTGTAAACACAAACTCAGCAGTATTAGTGGTAGTGCACGATAACATATCATCTACAATCTCACCTCGTCGTCTTCGTCGTCAGATGAAAATTCAAATGTCTTATTCGTCGAAGATGGGTTATCAGTAAAATTAGGATCAGCTACAGAATCGTCGCTATCGTAGTCATCATTACTATTATTGCGCTGGGTAAAACGTCAGTTGCAAGACCTCGATGGTCCAAATGGTTTCTGCAAATCAATCACCTATGGTTGCTCTTCAGGATTGATATCACAGAAAGATTGAGTCTTGAACGAGGAACCAGGTTTAGGCGTACATGCAGATGATGATTCTCTGTTGGTAGATCAATCACCCCACGTATGGGCATCATCCACATCGCTGTCACCGCCACAGTCAGAATTGACTGCTTGGTCTTCTGAAATCCCATCAATTAGGTCATAAGCATCATCAGATGAAAGACCTTGTAAGTTTATAAGTCGATTGGTACTCATATTCTGCAAACAAAGTCGAGCATTCGAATATCTCTAAAATAACACTAGTAATACTGGTATTTTTTTTCACATAATTACAGTTAATATCTTCGCTGTAATGTAAACTATAATTTTTTTTTATTTGAATATACACACTATTAGAAGAAAAATATATCATTTAGTCAAATATTTTTGCACTGATAGTGCACTAAAACATGGTAGCGGGTAGACACTCTCCGCGGTCCCGGCGGAGATAGGCCTACTTCAGGGAAGCGACCCAGCCGGGAATGGGACGTTTCTACGCCGCCGATTCTTCGCCGCCAGTTCATCGCCGCCGTTTCTACGCCGGCCGATTCTACACCGGCCGTTTCTACGCCAGAAATATTATTCTGTAATCCTACATACCTACACTTTACATAAAATTTTAGAGAAGCGGAATGGTATTAGCAATTTACAGTTAAATATAAAAACAAACTGCAGGGTATTAAGAAAATTTTTGGTTATTACGTTAGGTTAGGTTAGGTTAGTAAGTTACTATTTAGTTCATAATAATAAATAATTGAAATAAATTTGTTCAGTAAATATAAAATGTGTTTCTTTTTATTTTAATGTATTATTTCGTTTGTAATAATAACAAATAAATACTATAAATTTGTTCAGGAAATATAAAATGTGTTTCTTTTTATTTTAATTTATTATTTAGTTTATAATAATAAGTAATTGAAATAAATTTGTTCAGTAAGAGTAAAATGTAATTCATTTTATTATTTTTTTAATTTGCCGGCGTAGAACTAGCCGGTGTAGAATCGGCCGGCGTAGAAACATACTGGCGTAGAAACGGCGGTGATGAACTGGCGGCGAAGAACCGGCGGCGTAGAAACGTCCTAGACCCGACCCAGCCTACGCGAGCCGTGCTTTCTTCCTCACCTCCAAATCACCGAGGGATTCTACACGTCCAAAATCCCTAGATCCTACGAAAAACCCACATCAAATCCATACCTATATCCTCCCCTGGCCAACACGCAATGGCAAACGCGGCCTTGTAAATGCCAACATCCCTCCATAAATGGAGGAGGCTTATGTCCAGCAGTGGACCCTGAGAAGCTGAAAAGAAGAAGAAGAAGTGCACTAAATAAACAAACAAAACATAACCTATATTTCTTGTGCCACGTTTATTGCTGTATTTACCTAGTAAATTCAATACAAAAAGCCGATATTTTCTACTAATTATAACGTTAAACTATAATACGATTACATCAAAGTATACTTAAAGGGTTAAACTGCAGGTCTTAATTGCCTGTGTCACTTTTAGCGCAACTTATGTTGATAGTTGTTATCTTCAAGGTTCTTGAATTTAAAATACGCAGTTTACAGTTTGTATCACATTATTGCGCAACCTTTAAAATATGTAAAATAAACAGATGAATATACTTTTTATTTTATTGCCAGTTTTGAACCAAGACGAACTAAATTATTACACTTTGATAACAGAGCTCGGCGTAGCCAAATAAATTTTGGATAAATTATAGCAAATAACAATATCCAGAGGTGGTGAACACGTTGTAAATGAATGTCTAAGAAAAAATAAGGTTTCTTTATATGGATGACCACCAACTGCTGATCATGTGTACAATATTAATGATTAAAAATCATGTCGAAAAATATCTGTTGCCAATAAAGCCTTCCGTCATTAATTAATTTGATTGCAGTCGCTAAGATATTATTTAAAAGAAATTTGTAGTTTCGTGGCATTTTAGAGAAGAGAAGTATATATGCAAGTTGAGTTCAATCGTCCTATTTTGGCCTCAAGACTATGTGGTAGCTTTTTATCTAAACGTTTCTGAGTCATATTGCGTGCATTGAAATCTGTACAGTGGGAGATTAAACACCCCCAATCACAACCACTGTATAATTGTAAAATCTACTGTGGTAAATTAATAATGTCGAATAAGTTATAAGCGGTTCAATCCGTCGCACAATATTAAAGCTAGAGAACAATAAGGTTTGTTTTCATGTTCTACTAGTATTTATTTGGTACAAAAAACTGCATGCAAACTACTGAAACTAACAGATTATAGTGAACAATGCTTAAAATAGATAACAGTTGAAATTAGTTTGTTAAATGTAGAGATTGGTAAACACTTTCTTAGAAACTAGCCAATTTAAAAAGAGCTATGAAAGTTAGGCTATAAGTTTTTCTGATTGTTGATGAATTTATTCCACAATTTTTTCTTTCTGGGTTTTCTGTCAGTTTAGATTTTTTAAATGAGTGTGTATAGGGACCGCGGTGGTCTAGTGCGAGAACGCATTGGCCACTCGAGGTCACAGCAAATGCGGTCGCTCCGTTGGGGCGATCGAATCCCGACTGGGGCGATCGATTCCCGACTGGGGCGATCGAATCCCGACTGGGGCGTCCGCATTTGCTTAGTTAAGTTTAGGGTGCATGCTGCATGAATGTTTAGTATGTAAGGGACGCCCGCACCCCTGAAGTAATGCGAAAGCGGTTCCGGGGGGGAACGGTAGTATGAATGAGTGAGAAAAAGAAAAGATGAGTTGGTATATAGTTCAAGTTCAGCAGTTTTTCAGTTCAGTAAGCTTTAGCCATCCCTGTTTCTTTTCTGCAAATAGACTAGTTCTACAACATTTGTGATATATGTTTTACATATGTTAACAAACATGTATTTTGTGGAAATATGGACTTTTCCTGTGTGGATTTTATAATGCTGTTTTGTTCTAGAGTGTATTAAGTACATATTATCATTTTTTCATGATCCATTTAAGTTAATTTAACAAAATAGGTGGTTTTAATAAACGAAAACCTTGCTTCGCTTATTCTGAATTGGATTGCATCCGTATAAGGTATCTAAATGGGTGGAATTGCCTATATAATATGAAAATGAATTCAGAGTTTTTGATATTTAAAATGTAAGAAAGTTATTTGTATAATTTAGTTTTAGTTAGGTTTTGCTTCTGTGTTCTTATTTTCTGATTGGCTACTAAAAATCAGGAGATGTGCTATAGATTTAAGCTAAAGGGGTTGCCCTTTTAATTTTTTCTGTTTGTATTGTTTGTCTTTCTGACAACCGATGCAAAAAATTTGTATTGAACTTGTTTCCTTAACGACCGGCACATACATTGTAGGAATGTTGTCGTTTTTGATAGTCAGTAGTCGTGGAGCTTCCAAAGCGGAAGTACGCTTGTCCGACTACTCCGTGAATGTTATAAATTTACGTTAAATGTGCCAGCTGGATATGGTTCAAATTACCACTTACAAACTACCAAAACGCTTATTGAAAAAATCATTAAATATAACAAGCCTCTGATTCTAATATTTGTGGACTACGAGAGTGAAGTTGATACAATAAAGCAACACAAGATGATTACGCAATTATTAGATAGGTATACTGTTACGGGCCAAATGAGCAGGATAGGTGGAAAAACGGCCTTCGGCTTAGCTCAGAGGAGTAGGAGTGATTCACGGAAACCGCTTACGGGAGGGAAATCGTCTTAATTGTATACCGGGTAGGTCAAAATTAACGGGCGCCACCTTCCAAATCGCAGCAGATTACGAGTTCTCATGGAAGGCCGAGAAGCCAGCAACTTACGGGGCTCGGACTCATCTTTATTGTGCCTCCTCCTATATGTAAAGCTTGCAAAGTTCATGCACACAAAGATAAAAAAATACACAATAATAGAAGATATGGCAAATCCCAAGACAAAAATAATTCTTCTTCTTTTAAATTACTGACACATTATACAAAAAAAAATATAACGATTACATTGAAAATGAAAATGGCAACATTTATGGTTAAATAATGCAAGATTTTATTGGAAAGTTCAAACTGAAAAAGGCTCGCGGTCAATGGCTTGCGATGTTTAATTTTTTAGAACAGATCTACGCAGCCAGTGGCGTCGGAGTTTATAATTTATGAATACGCTTTACAGTTAACCAAAATAAGAAAGGGCAACTGGCGACTGAAGGTCACTTTATATCGCATTAAAAAAAGGTTCAGCACTTGAGACTTGGAAATGAAACTCGGAAAATGTTTTCTCCACACAAATAGAATTTCTCCTACCTTAGTATTGTTCGGTAGGGAGCAGAGAGACGCACAACTGGGGTGTTCCTAAAATCTTCGGGAAGGGGGAAAAATTCGCTGGCACGCCCCTGAAGATTGGATCGAATGGAGCTAACGCCACGGACCAGGACTTTTTCGACGTCGAGAGAGAAGAAGAGACGGGAACTTCTGATGCCAAGATCGCCGCCGCTGTACGGAAGGATCACTTGAAACGGCTCGAAAACCAGGACTTCCACGGGTTTGATAGGTTTTATCCGACACAAGTCGAGAGAACAATTTCACTGAATTATTTTTGCAAAAAGCTGACACTCTGCTAATATATTTAATCCGATACAAGTCGAAAATTCTTTTGCCTAAGGAAAAAACGAAACGATAACTCAATTAGCAGAAAAGCTGCTACACAACCCGGTATTTTAAAAAGAAAGCACGTCAGTTCACTCTCAAGGCGTAGAGTAAACTCTTTTTCTTAATTTATCTACGGTACCCGAGATGGAATCCGGGCGACCGGGCCGAACGAAGGTGGAAAATTGACTGAAGCGGAAATGCAACGTGAACATGCAACATTGCGAAATATGGTGCAATAATTCTAGAACAAATGCTTATACGTGCGATTTCCGAGAAACATAACACTTCTAAGGCCATGCTGCTGACAAAAGGGGTTCTAAGAATTCTTTTTGGCCGGCATTAACAGACTCAACAAACATGTCAAGCGTTCGACTAAGTCTCGAAAGTGGCCTCCCATAAAATTGATTTTCGAAAATAATGAAAATTGTAATCAATATGAGAATGGCAATTAAAACAGAATTTTAATTCCTACGAAGCGGCAAAACTAAACGAACATAACAATACAATAACGTGAACGCATGCTTGAGGCTTCATGAAGATACAAATGACCTTAAAATCGAAAGAAGGGTACGGCAAGGCGATGTTATTTCACCTAAATTGTTCATCACCCTGTTGGAGTACATGTTGAAAAAAGTTGAATTCGGCGACGAAGGTGTAAACATCAACAGGGAAAGACGAAACCACCTTAAGTTCGCCGACGACATCAAAACAGCAGCAGACCCGTGACGCCAGAGACATGCTTAAGAGCTTAACTGCAGTATCCAGTGGAGTGGGACCAAAAATGAACAAAAAAAAGACCCAATTTATGATCAATCTTGTAGTAAGCCAGGGTATAGGTATTGATGATGAGTCTATAGAACATGTGAGCTCATACAAATATCTGGGGCAAGGGATCCGCATTGGTATAGTTGGGGATAACCAAACTTGCGAGATCAACAGGAGAATATGTTGGTCCGTCTCTGCTAAGCTAACATGTGTCTTCAAGTCCGATATCCCAGTAAGTCTGAAAAGAAAACTGTATGAACAATGCATTTTGCCAGTGTTGACCTACGGCGCTGAAACTTTAATTCTGACCAAAAACTTCCCGAACAATATTCGAGTAGCACAGAGAAGTATGGAAAGAGCTATCTTAGACTTATCTTCTTAAAGGTAGCGTGCCAAACGGAACTCTATGCAACAAGGCTAGATTGCCAGATGCGGCAGAGAGAATAGCTTGCTTGAAATGGAATTAGACGGACCATGCGGCTAAAAGAAAAGATAACAATCGAACCGAAAGAATTTTAGAATGGAAACCCAGGAAAGATGCGTTCTGAAGTAGAGGTCGTCCACTGACGCGTTGATCCGACTACATTAGAAGAATAACTACAAACTGGATTAATCCTGTTAGAGATCGTTAAAATTGGTACAGGTTAGGGAAGGTATATGTTTAGCAGGGGACGCAGACTGCTGTGTGATGATGATGTTGACGATGATGACGTTTATACCAATAAAGTCAGTTATTAATTGTTGTTTGTGAATTGGCGTTATTATTAAGCTATTCATTTTAGAATCATTCCTGTGGCCGAAATTGTGATTTTTCTTCACAACACATTTAAAAGTGTAGAATTGATTTCTGCATAAGTGGCGTAAGATTTTGCTTTTTGTTTCAGTTTGTTTCTTCGAGCGCGTTTGTTCCACCGCTACGCTAAATGACGTATCTGGATGTCAACAAAGTTTGAAACGTCAAATTTACTGCAAGACAAGCTGGTAGGGTTTGAATTCATTAAAGCTTTTGGAAGATTCTAAAAGAATTATAACTAAATTGTTTATTGAGAAAATAATGCAATTTACGGGAGTGTTCAAATTTAAACAGAAATGTTTAAATTATAACCCCATCTAAAAACAATTTCAAAAACTAAATGGATGGCCGTTGCTCTTTTTAACATATCCATGGCAACTGTTACGCTGTGATATTATTTTGACACTTACAGTTATGATGTCGGAAAGTTCTGTATATTCTAGCACGGAACAACTTATAGTAATCTAATTTCTGAAGAATGAAGGTGTAATTTCGACTGAAATTCTTACAGTACTGCAAGCGCAGTATGGCTGTCAATATCTTTCTCAAAATAGGGTGTATGAGTGGTTGAAATCTTATACAGATGGGAGAACTCTTGTAGAAAATGAACTTCATGTACGACAGTTAATCGCGAAAATGAAATAAAAGTTAATACGTTGTTCAACAGAGCAGATGGGCAGATGACAGTTAAAATAAATTTCTCAAAATTTACAAGTTGATGTGGGATGTGTTAATAATTTGTCATAAAAAAACAAGCTAAAGGATCGTAAAGTAAGTGGCAGGTGGATTCGGCACTTGTTGACTCACGAACACGTGTTGGGTAGTTTGCAAATCGCTTTTTCTTTACTACAGCGATATGAGAGAGAGAGAGAAAGAGATGAATTTTTGGTCTCAATTATGGGTAAATTATTTTATTTCTGAGTTAAAACGTGCAAGCATGCAATGGTGTCACAATTACATCTTAAAAGTCAGAGAAAGTAAAAGCTTTATTGTCTGTTAGTAAAGTAATGGGCAGCATTTTTTTTGACTATCAAGTAGTGTTGGTTGTTGATTTTTTACATAACGTCTTACAATGAATGCAGACTATTATTCGATACTTATGCGCGATAAAGCTGAACAAGCGATTAGGTACAAACGGAAGAGAAGACAAAGTTCTGTTTGATTTCTCTAAGACAATGCTCGCCCTCATAGCACTGCAAGAACAATTGAAAGCATAAATAAACTTTAGTGAGATCTTCTTCCGCATGCAACATACAGTCCTGATCTTGCTCTTCCGATTTTCGTCAATGGCGACGTTTTCGAAGCTGTTTAAGAGTGCGTACGTATGCAAATCCAAGGACTCCTTCCAGGAAGGTATTAGATCGGTGGCGCAAATGCATTGCTTATACTGTAATATCCTTTTTTTATAAATTAACTGCTGTTTAAATTTGAACACGACTCGTATTTGGATAGACTTACATACTTACGCTTTTTTTGTTCTACTATTCTTACAAGATGAGCCGGTACTTAAAAACTGTCAGTTATTGGATAGTTCGTCAAGGACCGCATTTAGTAAAATATTCACTTGATGGCGGGTTTTAAAATAATTATCGATATGATAGTTTTTCTTCAACGTCCAATGTAGGAATTTATGTTTCTGAACGAAATTCAAACAATATCCTGCTCTAGTTGTTTAATGATATTTTGATACTTTGCGTTTATAAGGCTTTCCTTACAAAACGCGAATGACGTCATTTGGGTTTTATAATAATTTAAACATGCACGCAAAATTTTATTTTTAAAGGTTGGTACAATTGCACTTGAACTTATCAGTTGAACAGAAAATGTGAAATGTCAAATTAAACTAACCGCTTTAATACCAACCCACCCAATATGAGAATGAAAATTATTAAAGAAAAATTTTAATTTTTGATAAATATAAACGCAAAGTATAAAAAATAGTATAAAGAATTCGTTTTTTAAGGCATTTATAGACACTCGTCCTTGGACATGGACTCGTGCTTTAAAACGTGCCTTAAAAAACTAATTCTTTAATATACTATTAATTGAATGTACAATTATATATGTAATTGCGACAATTAAAATAGGCACGCACGGCAAATTAATTTCAAGAAATCAGTATTACCAAATTTATTGTTGTTGTTGTTGTTCAACTAACAAATAATAAAATGATAAGCGTAAACACACGCAGGCATTGTTTGGGAAATTTAGTTTCCATGTGGTCTGCCAATTTCTTCCGCATGGTCGTTATTTTTGCATCCATACACTTGAACTGTGGTAAGAAAATGTTAACTAAAGGTTATGCAAATTATGGAGTGATCTAGAGTTTTGTTTTAAAGAGAAATACCTTTTCCTAAATTGATGTAATAAAAAAATTGGAATAAAAGTATTCATAAATCTTTTACAACTTGTTTTGAAATTAATATCTAGGTTTATTAATTAAACCATAAAATTTATATATGCCGGTTGAAGGGGATACGTGGCTGTAAGTTTCAATGTACAACACTTTCTGCCACTTTGTTTATCTCTGAATTTACTACAACTGTCATTTGTTGTTGAGGTTATGCTGCTTGCTCAGTTTTTTAAAAAAGTTTAGGGACATTCTAAAATATTTTACAATTAATTGTTAAGCTGCCTAGCAATCACCTACGGGCATCAAACAGAATATCATATATGACTTTTGAAAATTCTAAAATAAATGACAGGGCTGACAATAAATTACACAGAGCAAATTATTTTTACAAATGCTGTTAAAGAGAGAACCTATTTGTTCAACTGAAATTATTTAGTCCACCCAAATGAGGCTGCTTATCATTTTTTATATTTAGAAAAACCTGTTGTAATAGCAGAATTGTTAGATCCGTATTTTCTACTCATCATCATCATCATCAT